>SNVD02001485.1:0-14926 GCA_013180625.2 Boswellia sacra
GTACAAGAGAATGCCAAAAGGGATGCAATTGAGATGTGTTGATGAGAAAGAAGCTAGAAGGCTCATGGAGGAAATCCATAGTGAAGTGTGTGGGCCACACATGAATGGGCCACTACTTGTAAAGAAGATAATGAGGCAAGGCTTTTATTGGCTAACCATGGAGACAGATTATGTTCAATTTGTGAAGAGATGTCATAGTGTCAGATCAATAGAAATTTGATTCACCAACCACCCTTAGAGCTACAAGGAATGACAACACTATGACCCTTTGCTACATGGGGCATCGACATTATAGGTAAAGTAAGGCCGTCAACTTCTAATGGGCATCAATATGTGGTTGTGGTGATTGACTATTTTACCAAGTGGATAGAAGCTAAGTCTTATAGTAAAACGAGGGCAAGGCAGATGGCGAAGTTCATCAAGAAGAATATCATATGCAGATTTGGAGTGCCATATCACGTCGTGACTGACAATGGGTTTCATTTCGAGGCTAAGACTGAGGCCTTGTTTGAGAAGTATGGGACTAAACATCATAAATCATCTCTATATCGACCACAAGCAAATGGAGCAATAGAAGCAGCCAATAAGAACATAAAAAAGATGTTGGCCTAGACAGTGCAGACATACAAAGATTGGGCTACGAAGCTGTTGTTTGTATTATGGGGTTATAGAACGACACCTAGAAGCTCAATAGGCATGACACCCTTCTCATTGGTTTATGGTTTAGAAGCGGTCCTACCAATTGAGATAGAAATGAAATATATAAGGGTTTTGATGGAAGCGGGAATTCTTGAAGGGTGGGGATTCTAAATAGATATGAACAGTTGGCCTTGATTGATGAGAAAAGAATGAAGGCCAGATACCATATGTAGTTGTGCCATAAGCGGATTACTCGAGCCTTTAACAAAAGAATAAAGGCAATGAAGTCCAAAGAAGGGAATTGGTCCTTAGAAAAACAAGGCTAATAGTGTTTGATCCGAAAGGGAAGCTCAAACCTAATTTGAAGGGTCCATTCGTTGTGACGAAACATGGAAGGGAATGAATTCATTGAGCCTATCAACATTGACAAGTTGAAGAGATACTATGTGTGAAAGTGAGAATAAAAGAAAAGAGTATGAGAGGAAAAATAATTAATCAGAAAACTAGAAATGGCTTATTAATGATAGGAGTTGTTTCATTGTGCACTTATTGTTCAAAGAACAAACAGTTGTACTTTCATTAATAAAATGAAATTGTTTGAAAACAAATATGCCTTTGAAATGTCATATTATTTTGCATGATAACAAAAGGAAAACATCTAACATGTAAGCTAGAAGTGAAACTGTCAATGTTGTCCTTACCATAGTACTCACAGCACTATTTGGCACGAATAGCAGGATCAGGAATAGAAGCCTAGAGGGTCATCTGATCCTTATATCGGTCGTCTGTATCAAAGTCATGATCATGGAATGGATTCCTCACAATAGTCCGATGGGGCCAAGAATCCCTCACACACTCCAGATAACAAACAAAAAACCTTTTATGACGGAAAGGAAAGGATCATAGAATGAACTGTGGGTGAATCCTGCCAAAGGCATGCACGTGATATAAGTCTCCACTGTCAAGTGCTCTAGCCTCCACCCTGGACAGTACTAATGGATTTGAGTATCAAGAATGACTTAAAGTCAATCAACCTAAGAAGAACGTCTCTCAAGCCTCCTTCTGGTATAAATTCGAGGCCATAATAGGAAATATCCCCTTCAGACCATGCTAGAATAGACAGCCTCTCTTGTAACCAACTCTGAGAAGAAAAAAAAAAGAAAGAAAAGTAAGAAAAACCCTGCGAAGTTGAAAACCTGGAAAGGCAGCTTAGGCAAAAATTAAGGCAAGCCCACTAAGTTAAAAACCCAAAAAGGCAACTTAGGTAAAAGTTAGGGCAGAGAAAAAAATGAAGAATAAAGAGCCCACTGAGTTGAAAACCCGAAGAGGGCGTGATGCGTTCGAAACTAGCAAGTATACTAGTCGCACAAGTAATAAAGTGATAAGTAAGATATCGTTCCCACGAGGATTGATTCTAATTGAATTTATTATTCGAAAGCGAAAACAGAATAAATGGGGGGTTTTGTTGATTGATTAACTAAACTCGATATGAAAGCAAATGAAGAATAATACAATGCAAAGTTAAATCAATTGAGAATTACACAATGAAAGAAATCTGGTTAAGGGATCATTCTCTGCCACAAGATATGGATTTGCGAATTAATTGTAGGATTATCATCCAATTACACCATTGAAATTATCAACCGTAGATAACAATAAGCTCTGTTATCCCAATCTTTCCTTACTTTGTTGTTAAATAAAAAAGGCTCTTTATTTAATCTCTATCCATTAAACAACCTAGAACAAGCTCTCTAAATTTAATTCAATGGATGCATTACGCAAAGAAAGACAGGTTGATCTAAGCAATAAATACACAAGCTCGGATTATTTAACTTAGGTTATATTCTCCAATTGCAATATCTGATCACAATTTAGCTACTAATGATTAGAAATTCAAGACAATTACGGATCAAGATTTCTAGTCTAGCAATAGACAATATCCATATTATATTCAGTTGGCCACCCAAATACAATCCAGCAAGCAATCATAAGCATTAAACATGGGAAAATACAAGCAACTTCAATTAGAGAATTGGATAACAATTTCTTACACAATCAACTCACAAAATCCATATCAAGGGCTTTGAAATCACCCTCAACCAATTCAGATTTAGTTACACATATTCAATCAGAATAACAAATACAATACAGAGAAATTCCAGAATTGAAAAGGAAAGAAAGAACTTAGCAAATTCTGAATCTTCTTGGAATTGTAGTTCCTCCTCTTTCAAAATCTTCTTTCTCCTTCAAGAACTCCAATGGATGAGAGAAATCCAGAAATGCAGCCTCCTCCCACGTTTTCCCCTCTTCAAGTTATGAAAATAAAAC
The DNA here is from genome assembly GCA_013180625.2 of Boswellia sacra. Lineage (NCBI taxonomy): Eukaryota > Viridiplantae > Streptophyta > Magnoliopsida > Sapindales > Burseraceae > Boswellia > Boswellia sacra. Next base: position 2,968 of record SNVD02001485.1, read on the forward strand.
CCTAAAATGTGTTTAAATACTCTGCTACAGTAATGTGCTACAGTGTCCCGTATTATACATGCTACAGTGATGTGTGGAATTATATTTCTACACTTCTTACACTGTTTTGATTACAACTTTCGGTACACTGAATGGATTCATAAACCGTAAATTTCTCCAAAAAGTAGACTTCGAGAGCTTTTCAACGGTATATGATATGTCATCGGGTTCATTGTATATCAATACAATTTAATCCGAGAAGATGGTTGTCTAGCAGAGGTGAAAATGAAGGGTTTTACTCCATTTTTGTGCAAGTTGCTCCAAAACTCCTACAAACATCAAAACACAGAAAAACATAAAAATACCACGGAATATAGCAAAGAAACATGGACGAATTGATATAAAAGTAATACATAAATAGACACCTATCAGGGCGTTTCAGGTAAAAGTTAGGGCAAGTTTGCTAAATTGAAAACCCAAAAAGTGGCTTAACCAAAAATTAAAGCACAAAAAAAGAGAGAAGAAAATAAACCTGCTAAGTTGAAAACCCGAAAAGGTGACTTAGACAAAAATTAGGGTTAAAAGAAAAATACCTAAAGAAGCAAAAGACTGTCGTTGAATCTTTGACTCGGATTAGTCCTTACACGGACTAGGCCAATCAAAGGAACAGCCGTGAAGCTAGGTTCCATTTGAGGAATGATGGTCACAAGATGCGGGTCGCCAAGACCGTCTGGTGAGACTAGTAGAAACTATGCAAGAAGGCAGAACTGAAGAAGGTAAAGCCAATCGAACAAGGTCTTATCTACATCTCAAGCAAAGGCATGATGAAAGACAATGTCACTCTATCACCTCTGGTGTGAATACCCATGGTAAAAATAAAAAAGCTGAAGAAATTGTCAAGGTCGGACATCAATGGTGTCCAGTAGTAGGTACAATGAAGCTCTCAAAACTAGATGAATGAACACCAAGTATGGCAAAAAATTCCTCATATAGAGGGCAAAACTCTTGCCTATTGAAGAGGAAAACATGATCATGAGACTCCCAAAAGGTCGTGCACTCCTTAAGAAAAAGAATGTCGAGTTTCACATGTCAAATGAACTTCAAATTGTAGAGACTGCTATATTCAAGCCGCTTCCAGTCATCATCCTTTAAAAGCTTCAAGAGAGGCTAGAGATAGCCCTCAAACAATGTTGACAAGCGTGAATAGGAGTTGAGAAGCGCAAAAGAAAACTCAAAAAATAAGGGAGTAAGTGGTGGAAGGTGTGAAAAACAGTGGAGAGGAAGAGCTCCTTTTGTAGTGCAAGGAGAAGGTAAAAAAGGCAAGAGAAGGAAGGACCACCAGCAGGCAGTGGAAAAACTATTGATCGAATATCTCATAGCCAGTCAATAGTGGTAGGATAGTTGACCGGCAACCCAACAGCTGGCTGATAGGTGTTTATTTATGTATCATTTTCATATCAATTCATCTATGTTTCTTTGCTATAATCCTTGGTATTTTTATGTTTTTGTGTGGTTTTGATGTTTGTAGGAGTTTTTGAGCAACTTGCACAGAAATGGAGTAAAACCCTTCATTTTCACCTCTGCTAGTCAACCATCTTCTCGGATTTAATTGTATTGATATACAATGAACCGGATAACATGTTATATACCGTTGGAAAGCTCTCGAAGTTTATTTTCTAGAGAAATTTACTGTTCATAAATCCATTCAGTATACCGAAAGTTATAATCAAAACAGTGTGAGAAGTATAGAAATGTAATTCCACAAATCACTGTAGCATGTATAATACGGGACACTGCAGCAGGTTACTTTAGCAGAGTATATAAACACATTTTAGGGTTTTATTTGAATAACTTGAAGAGGGGGAAACGACTTGGAGGCTGCAGCTCTGGAATTCTCTCATCTTTTGGAGTTCTTGAAGGAGAAAGAAAGCATGGAAAGAGGAAGAACTACAAATCTAAAGAGATTTGCAAAGGATTTGCTAAGTTTCTTCCTTTCCCTTTCATTTTCTGGAATGTTTTTGTATTATATTGTATTGACTACATTTTTGAACATGTATAACTGAATCTGAATTGGTTGAGGGTGATTTCAAAGCCCTTGATATGGTTTTTTGTGAGTTGATTGTGTAAGAAATTGTTATCCAATTCTCTAATTGAAGTTGTTTGGCATTTTCCCATATCGCAATGCTATATTATTGCTTGCTGATTGTATTTGGGGTGGCCAACTGAATATAATCTGGTTGTTGTCTATTGCTAGATTAGAAATCTTGATCCGTAATTGTCATGAATTTCAAATCATTAGTAGCAAAATTGTGATCAGAGATTGCAATTGGAAAATACAACCTAGGTTAAATAATCCGAAACCTGTGTGATTATTGCTTAGATCAACCTATCTTTCTTATCGTAATGCTTCCATTGAAATTAACTGATGCGTTCGAAACTAGCAAGTATACTAGTCGCACAAGTATAAAGTGATAAGTAGATATCGTTCCCACGAGGATTGATTCTAATTGAATTTGTTATTCAAAAGCAACAACAGAATAAATGGGGGGTTTTGTTGATGGATTAACTAAATGAAATATTAATGTAAATGCACAATAACACAACACAAAGTAAAATGGAGTGAAAAATCAATGAGACACACTTGGTTAAGTGTTCTTTCTCTGCCACAAAATATGAATTTGTGAATTAACATAGAATTGTCATCCAATTACAGCATTGAAGTTATCAACCGTAGATAACAATAAGCTCTGTTACCCAATCTTTCCTTACTTTGTTGTTAAATAAAACAAGTTCTTTATTTAATCTCTATCCATTAAACAACCTAGAATAAGCTCTCTGAGTTTAATTCAAAGGAAGCATTATGAAAAGAAGGACAGGTTGATCTAAGCAATAATCACACAGGTTCGGATTATTTAACCTAGATTGTATTTTCCAATTGCAATCTCTGATCACAATTTTGCTACTAATGATTGGAAATTCAAGACAATTACGGATCAAGATTTCTAATCTAGCAACAGACAACAACCATATTACATTTAGTTGGCCACCCCAAATACAATCAGCAAGCAATCATAATCATTAGATATGGGAAAATACAAGTCAACTTCATTAGAAATTGATACAACTCTTACACATCAACTCAAAAACCATGATCAAGCTTTGAAATCATCCTCAACCAATTCAATTCAGTACATGATGCGTTCGAAACTAGCAAGTATACTAGTCGGCACAGTATAAAGGATAAGTGGAATATCGTTCCACGAGGATTGATTCTAATTCGAAATTTGTTATTTTCCAGCAATAATAAACTAATAGGGTGTTTTTTTGATTGAGTAACTTAAACTTAATTACGAAAGTCAATGAAAATACAAAAGCCAGTTAAAATGGAGCGAAAATCATGAGAGACACTTGTTAAAGGACGTTCATATCTCTACCACAAGATATGGATTTCCGAATTAATTGTAGAATTGTCATCTAATTACAGCATTGAATTATCAACCGTAGATAATAACAAGCTCTATTACCCCAATCTTTCCTTACTTTGTTGTTAAATAAAACAAGCTCTTTATTTAATCTCTATCCATTAAACATCCTAGAACAAGCTCTCTAAGTTTAATTCAATGGAAGCATTACGATGAGAAAGATAGGTTGATCTAAGCAATAATCACACAAGTTCGGATTATTTAACCTAGGTTGTATTTTCCAATTGCAATCTCTGATCACAATTTTGCTACTAATGATTGGAATTTCATGACAATTACGGATCAAGATTTCTAATCTAGCAATAGACAACAACAGATTATATTCAGTTGGCCATTCCAAATACAATCAGTAAGCAATCATAAGCATTAGATATGGAAAATACAAGCAACTTCAATTAGAGAATTGGATAACAATTTCTTACACAATCAACTCACAAAATCCATATCAAGGGCTTTGAAATCACCCTCAACCAATTCAGATTTAGTTACACATATTCAATCAGAATAACAAATACAATACAGAGAAATTCCAGAATTGAAAAGGAAAGAAAGAACTTAGCAAATTCTTTGAAAATCTTCTTTGTAGATGAATCTTCTTGGACTTGTAGTTCCTCCTCTTTCAAAATCTTCTTTCTCCTTCAAGAACTCCAAGGGATGAGAGAAATCCAGAAATGCAGCCTCCTCGCACGTTTTCCCCTCTTCAAGTTATGAAAATAAAACCCTAAAATGTGTTTAAATACTCTGCTACAGTAACTTGCTACAGTGCCCCGTATTTAATAACATGCTACAGTGATATATGGAATTACAAATATACACTTCTCATACCATTTTTATCACAACTTTCGGTACACTACATAAATTCGTGAACCGTAAATTTCTCCAGAAAATAGACTTCGAGAGCTTTCCAACGGTATATAACATGTCGTCGGGTTCATTGTATATCAATACAATTAAATCCGAGAAGATCACTGACTAGCAGAGGTGAAAATGAATGGTTTTACTCCATTTTTGTGCAAGTTGCTCCAAAACTCCTACAAACATCAAAACCACACAAAACCATAAAAATACCAAGGAATATAGCAAAGAAACATGGACAAATTGATATGAAAGTAATACATAAATAGACACCTATCAAATTCCCCCACACTTAGACTTTACTAGTCCTCGAGCAACTATAACGATATGAAAACAAAACTAAATCTAAACAGAATCGAAGAAAAAATTAAAACACACATGTTTTAACTTGCAAATAGGCCTCAAAGATTGTACTTAATTATAACCCAAGGAAAACTTCAAAATAATGCACTTGATCAAGAATTTCATCTAAATGATTAGTTTCGCTTCACTTCAATTCCTCAAGTGTGTGTGTGTAGAGCCATTCTCACCTAATCACTTGTAACCCGGATGAGTTTTTGCATAAAAATGAATCATATTTAATATTAAAGATGTGTGTATAAATGAACTCCATAGGCCTGCTTTTCAAGTCACTCTCCACTAATGTAGACATGCACAACACTAAGGATCAAGTAGGATTTTATTAAGCTTGTAACGTTTGGCTTGGGTGAAGGTATGATAAACGATAATAATTTGGCTCAAATCACTCACAAAAACATAAATCATTCAAGACTATGTAGAGCTCAACCCTATAACACAACTTCATCTCAATTCACTAGGTTACTCCCCCAAACTTATTTAGAACACTCAATCTTTTTTTTTTTGGCAGAAAACAAAAGAAAACTACACCCCCACACTTTGTTGTTTCTTTCTTTTTAAGAACACTTAAGGGTATAGATCTCTTATTCTTCTTCTTTTGTTCTTTTTTTTCTTTTTTTTTTCTTTTTTTCTTTTTTTTTTTTTTAAAATTTCCCTCCCCCACACTTAAACAATACATTGTCCCTATGTTGCAGTAAGTACGTGGACGATAAGTACAGATTTTCTTTTTTTTTTCTTTTTTTCTTTTTTTTTTTACAAACATAATAGAACTCACTTGCATTGCTCATGACACATCCCAACCTCCTCTAACTTCCCAAAACCAGAACATAGCTCAGAATTTAATTGTGATGATCTACATGCTCGTAGGTAAGGGATAAACTGTTTGGAACAAATTCATTTAAGGTTAAGAAATCTTTTAGTGAGTTAACAAAGAAAAAGGCTTACAGAGGCTCAAAGGGTAACTAGGGATCAATTTCTGTTAAGGTTGGCTATTAAGGCTCAAACGGTCTAAAGATGGCCTAAATCATTTCCCCAATGTTGCACAGTCTAGGATTTCGTCTCGAGTGACCATCAAACAAGTTCTAGAATTCATTGAAATCTGAAGAAACATTTAAATTACATAAACCTTCTCTAAGTAAACAAATAACTTAGTGATTATAGCTCAGTGCTCAATGTTGTACAAGGAATCAAAGACAAAGCGAAAACCAATAAACATTTCAAGCACACAGATCCATGCATCATTTATCATTTTCCAAGAGTTATTCTTAATTCAAACATTATCTAATCATCGACCCACAAAATGCAAGAAAAGAGGTACGTGGCGTTGTTACACCTGAGTCAAGATTGTATATTTCAACAATCCTTAGGACCAGTAGCCCGCAGACTTAAGGTTTCCAGCCTATATACCTTTATTATGAAAGAACAAAACAAGAAACAAGACACTTCAAACACATGAAATAAACAAACTACAGACTTATTTAGAGAGAATGTGTTTCAAGGGTTCAAGAAACCCCATATTCTGCCATCCTCAAGTTGTTTTCCACAAATTTCTCTTTTTGAATCGAAACTAAAAAAGACAACACATAACAACTCTAAATTACATAAAACCAAACTTACTAATAAAATAACAAAGTCCAACAAACCAGCAAACAAAAACAAGTAAGTTATAATGGGTTTAAAAAGTTTAGAAGTTAGCCTCCTTATTCAGCCACTATGGATTAAAGAGATCCAGAATGCGTTTCAAGAGAACTTAAACTTTTTAAGCCACCACTCTAAAAGCAAAGATTAGAAAATATTACCTACGGTGAAAGAAACAATCTGAAAAAGAACTCAAAAGAAATGACATAAAAAAACCCCCCACTCAAATTAAAGACATAAAGAGTAAGCAACCAAATGAAGCAACCAGCAGATTAAGAGATTAAGATGGGGCGTTACATCCTTTACGCCTCTTATGCCTTCTCCAAACCATCTATCCGAGCTATTGTTGGATCAGGCGAATAACAATGCTTGTATTTGTCATACCTCCTCTTGCAGTTGAAGCTAGTAAAAAGTGAAAAAAAAAACAAAAAGACAAAAAAAAAAAAAAAAAAAACAAACAAACATGTAAAAAAAACAAAAAAAGAGGAAAAACGTAATCACAAGATTTGCCTCGCCGATTGCGAGATGAAGTTTTTTTCTACTGCTTGATCAAGAAAAGACAACAAACCATCAAAAAAATTATTGACATTTAACAAACCAATGGGTTTCCGATGGATGTTTAGCTGTGCCCAAGAGCTGATTTGAAATATCTCCTCTAATGTGCCATAACCACCGGGTAAAGCTATAAATGCATCGGACTTAACAACCATATGTGCAATACGCTCATGCATGCTAGAGACTTGTAACTCTTCCCCGATTGTGTTGCCTACGATATCTCGCACAGCTAATGGTTTAGGGATAATGCCGAGAACTTTACTTCCTCCCAAGGATACAGCTGTCGACACACACCCCATTAACCCAAGACTACCCCCTCCATAAATCAAATGAATACCCCTCGCAGCTAATGTCCTACCAAGATCAGGAGCTGCTGTTGTAAACTCTCCATCTTTACCAAATTGCGATCCACAAAATACGCATATATTTTGGAATCGCCGAATTGGTGTTTTTTCCATTTCTACAAGTGCTCTAATCTTGTGTAAGACACGTTAGATATTATGCTTTTCAATTGCAAGACAGGTTATGGAATGACATATGAAAATATGCAGAATGTATATATACACCCATAAAACTCTCAATTTTTGACACATGGGGACATACTTTCGGTGGGGGTTGCTCGATGCAGATTTATCGCCCCAAGATTTGAAAAAATGAGATAGGCTTTCCGCGGGGTTTGACAAAACCTACACACTTGTCTCCCACGTGAAGCATGGAAAATGGAGATACACTTTCGGCGGGGGTTGACAAAACCCCCACACTTGTCTCCCCCGTGAAGCATAAAAAATGGAGATACACTTTTGGTGGAGGTTGATAAAACCTCCACACTTGTCTCCCACGTTTACTTATGCCATAGGGTAGTCATATGGTTTGTCAAAAAGAAAACTTGAAATTAAAACAAACAAAATCAACAAACAACAACAACACAAAAGCAACATTGATAATCAGATCAATCGAAACAAGAAAAAATTTTGACAATAACAACACACATTCAAATATACAAGTAGTTGGGATTGTCGCTCACATCTTCCTCTGGTTTTACGTCCAGTAACGGCTGAAACGCCTTCTATGAGTCGAGGATTTGCCTCCCATCCAGTTTTCTTATAAACTGGCAAACAGGGTGATGCGTTCGAAACTAGCAAGTATACTAGTCGCACAAGTAATAAAGTGATGAGTGAGATATCGTTCCCACTAGGATTGATTCTAATTAAATTTGTTATTTTTCAGCAACAATAAACTAAATATGGGGGGTTTTGTTGAATGATTAATTAAACTGATTACGAAGGCAAATAAAGAATAACACAACACAATATTAAATGAATTGAAAATTCAATGAGAGACACTTGGTTAAGGGTTCTTTCTCTGCCACAAGAGATGAATTTGTGAATTAACATAGAATTGTAATCCAATTACAGCATTGAAGTTATCAACCGTAGATAACAACAAGCTCTGTTATCCCAATCTTTCCTTACTTTGTTGTTAAATAAACAAGCTCTTTATTTAATCTCTATCCATTAAACAACCTAGAACAAGCTCTCTAAGTTTAATTCAATGGAAGCATTACGATGAGAAAGATAGGTTGATCTAAGCAATAATCACACAAGTTCGGATTATTTAACCTAGGTTGTATTTTCCAATTGCAATCTCTGATCACAATTTTTGCTACTAATGATTGGAAATTCATGACAATTACGGATCAAGATTTCTAATCTAGCAACAACAACAGATTATTTTCAGTTGGCCATTCCAAATACAATCAGTAAGCAATCATAAGCATTAGATATGGGAAAATACAAGCAACTTCAATTAGATAATTGGATAACAATTTCTTGCACAATCAACTCACAAAATCCATATCAAGGGCTTTGAAATCACCCTCAACCAATTCAGATTTAGTTACACATATTCAATCAGAATAACAAATACAATACAGAGAAATTCCAGAATTGAAAAGAAAGAAAGAACTTAGCAAATTCTTTGAAAATCTTCTTTGTAGATGAATCTTCTTGGAATTGTAGTTCCTCCTCTTTCAAAATCTTCTTTCTCCTTCAAGAACTCCAAGGGATGAGAGAAATCCAGAAAATGCAGCCTCCTCCCACTTTTTCCCCTCTTCAAGTTATGAAAATAAAACCCTACAATGTGTTTAAATACTCTGCTACAGTGACTTGCTACAGTGCCCCGTATTATACATGCTACAGTGCTTGTGGAATTATATTTCTATACATCTCACACTGTTTTGATTACAACTTTTGGTACACTGAATGGATTTATAAAACGTAAATTTCTCCAGAAAATAGACTTCGAGAGCTTTCCAACGGTATATAACATGTCATCGGGTTCATTGTATATCAATACAATTAAATCCGAGAAGATCACTGACTAGCAGAGGTGAAAATGAAGGGTTTTACTCCATTTTTGTGCAAGTTGCTCCAAAACTCCTACAAAACATCAAAACCACACAAAAACATAAAAATACCAAGGAATATAGCAAAGAAACATGGACGAATTGATATAAAAGTAATACATAAATAGACACCTATCAAATTTCCCCACACTTAAACTTTGCTAGTCCTCGAGCAACTAAAATGATACGAAACAAAACTAAACCGAAACAGAATCAAAGAAAAATTAAAACACACACAAATGCTTCAACTTGCAAATAGGCTCAAAGATTGTACTTAATTATAACCCAAGGAAAACTTCAAAATAATGCACTTGATCAAGAATTTTATCTCAAAGATTAGTCTCGCTTCACTTCAATTCCTCAAGTGTGTGTGTGTAGAGTCATTCTCACCTAATCACTTGTAACCCGGATGAGTTTATGCATAAAAATGAATCATATTTAATATTGAAGATGTGTGTATATGAACTCCATAGGCTTGCTTTTCAGGTCACTCTCCACTAATGTAGACATGCACAACACCAAGGATCAAGTAGGACTTTATTAAGCTTGTAACGTTTGGCTTGGGTGAAGGTATGATAAAGGATAATCATTTGGCTCAAATCACCCACAAACACATAAATCATTCAAGACTATGTAGAGCTCAACCCTATAACACAACTTCATTTCAATTCACCAGGTTACTCCCCCAAACTTATTTAGAACACTCAATCTTTTTTTTTTTTTTTTTTGCAGAGAACAAAAGAAAACTATACCCCCACACTTTGCTGTTTCATTCTTTTTAAGAACACTTAAGGGTATAGATCTCTTATTCTTCTTCTTTTGTTCTTTTTTTGTTCTTTTTTTTATTACACTTCCCCTCCCCCACACTTAAACAACACATTGTCCTCAATGTGTAAGTACGTGGACGATAAGTACAGATTGGTTTTTTTTTTCTGTTTTTCTGTTTTTTTTTTTTTAAACACAATAGAACTCACTTGTATTGCTCATGACACATCCCAACCTCCTCTAACTTCCCAAAACCAGAACATAACTCAAAATTTAATTGTGAACGATCTACATGCTCATAGGTAAGGGATAATCTGTTTGGAATAAATTCATTTGAGGTTAGGAAATCTTTTAGTGAGTTAACAAAGAAAAAGGCTTACAGAGGCTCAAAGGGGTAACTAGGGATCAATTTCAGTCAAGGTTGGCTATTAAAGCTCAAACGGTCCAAAGATGGCCTAAATCATTTCCCCAATGTTGCACAGTCTAGGATTTCGCCTCGAGTGACCATCAAACAAGTTCTAGAATTCATTGAAATCTGAAGAAGCATTTAAATTACATAAACCTTCTCTAAGTGAACAAATAACTCAGTGATAATAGCTCAGTGCTCAATGTTGCGCAAGGAATCAAAAGCAAAGCGAAAACCAATAAACATTTCAAGCACACATATCCATGCATCATTTATCATTTTCCAAGAGTTATTCTTAATTCAATCATTTATCTTATCATCGACCCACAAAATGCAAGAAAAGAGGTACGTGGCGTTGTTACACCTGAGTCAAGATTGTATATTTCAACAATCCTTAGGACCAGTAGCCCGCAGACTTAAGGTTTCCAACCTATATACCTTTATTATGAAAGAACAAAACGAGAAACAAGACACTTCAAACAACATGAAATAAATAAACTACAGATTTATTTAGAGAGAATGCGTTTCAAGGGTTAAAGAAAACCCCATATTCTGCCATTCTCAGGTTTTTCCACAATTGTTTTTTTTTTTTGAATTGAAACTGATAAAGATTAAAAACACATAACAACTCTAAATTACGCAAAACTAAACTCACTCATAAAATAACAAAGTTCAACAAGTCAGCAAACAATAACAAGTTAGTTAGAATGGGTCTACAAAGTTTAGAAGTTAGCCTCCTTATTCAGCCATTATGGATTGAAGAGATCCAGAATGCGTTTCAAGAAAACTTGAACTTTTTAAGCCACCACTCTAAAAACCGAGATTAGAAAATATTACCTGGGACGAAAGAAATAACCTGAAAAAGCTCAAAAGAAACGACATGAAAAATCTCAAATAAACACACTAAAAAGAAAGCAAACAAAAACGAAGCAAACCCGCAAATAGAGATTACAGATGGAGGGTTAAATCCAGTTGACGCCTTTTGTTGCCTTCTCCAAACCAATTTATCCGAGCCATTGTTTGATCAGGTGAATAGACGAATTCTTGTAGTTTGTCAATTAACTCTCCTGCAGTTGAAGCTGTAACCAGCATTTGCCTTGCTGACGGTGAGATGAAATTTTTTTCTACAGCTTGATCAAGAAAGGACAACAAACCATCAAAAAAATTATTAACATTTAACAAACCAATGGGTTTCAAAGATGGAGAGTTTACCACAGCAGCTCTTGATCTTGGTAGGACATTAGCTGCGAGGGGTATTAATTTGATTTATGGAGGGGGTAGTCTTGGGTTAATGGGGTGTGTGTCAACAGCTGCATCCCTAGGAGGGAGCAAAGTTCTTGGCATTATCCCTAAACCATTAGCTGTACGAGATATCGTAGGCAACACAATCGGGGAAGAGTTTCAGGTCTCTAGTATGCATGAGCGTATTGCACATATGGTTGTTAAGTCCGATGCATTTATAGCTTTGCCGGGTGGTTATGGTACATTAGAGGAGATATTTCAAATCACCTCTTTGGC
>SNVD02001487.1:0-14705 GCA_013180625.2 Boswellia sacra
CTCAGCAAGCTTGCCCTAACTTTTGCCTAAGCCAAGCTTTTTCGGGTTTTCAACTCAGCGGGCTCTCTTTTTTATTTTTCATGCCCTAATTTTTACCTAAATTACCCTTTGTGGGTTCTCGGCTTAGCGAGCTTGGCTTAATTTTTGCTTAAGCAGCCCTTTCTGGGTTTTCGACTTAGCAGGCTTTTTTTTTCTTAATTTTTCTTTGTTTCTTTTTCACATTTGGCTATAAGAGAGGTTGTCCATTCTAACATCATTTTTTATACTTCCTATTGAGATAATCCTATTTACCTTGATTTTCAAAATGGTTAGGGCAATTCTTTACCCCCTTGCTTCTTTTCTTTCTCAAGATGAATGGGCAACTCTTTGCCCTTTACTTCTTTTTGCTCCTCAAGATGAATGGGTAATTCATTTACCCCTTCTATGAAGAGTCTGGTATTGTCTTCAAGAATTTCTTCCTCTAGCTTTAAAGCCATTATTCCTTCTTCTTTGTAAACATCCATACTAGAAAAGTTGCTAACTTCTTCCATATATCTTGCTTCTTCACTATTGGTGGATTTTCTTCTTTTTGACGTGTTTTCAACAAACCCAATATCCTCTAATAACAAGTTAAAATGCTGAATATGAGTTGTGTATTAATTTGATTAACATTCAAATTCTTCAAAGATTCTTGAAATTCAATAGCTCACAGGTAATACATTGACATCATGATTCTTCACAATTTCGACTCTAATGCCAGAATTACTTCATTCGAGATTCTTTGTGTCTGTGTGTATAGCCAATCATACTTCTCTTGCTAAGACTATCCAAATCAGCCTTTATTGTAAATAGAAAATTAAGACAGAGATTGTAGATTATAACGTGATCAATACGACCTAAAGATAAGTTATGGACAATAAAGCCTAAACTTTTACACCACTCTCACTCATTTAGGTTCATCACAACTATACAAGGATCTATTCAGAAGCTTTATCCAAGACTATATAATAGACTAGGCCCTAGCCGTCAAGGTTATTGTGAAAAAGGAGACTATAAGTTTATCCTACCCCACGCCTTAAATCCAGTACAACCATTTCCTTAGGAGCCTTAATGACAAGACATGTCAACTTCCTCTTCTTCATTTTACCCCAAACTCGTAGAGTTTATACACCCACTCATATTTGTTCTAAAGCTTTTGAATACCGAAGTCGACTATACACCCCAAACTGTCACGAGTAAGGGATTAGCACGCTTCTTTTACATTGTTTCTACTTTTTTTGCTTACTTTTTTTTTTGCAGCTCAAAATGCCACAAAAACTTGCCAACTTCCTTTCATTACCCCATAAGCGTGACTCTCAATGCTCTCTCCTAGAATGTTCATATGTTATGAGTGAAAGGTACCATGTTGGGAAAAATTTTCAAGGTTAGGATAAATTTTGTGGTTTGACAAATCAAAAGGTTTGATTAGGCTCAATAGGGTATACTAGTGATGATGAAGTACGGTGGGCTTGAAAGACTCAATCGATCCAAAGAAGGCCTAAATCACTTCCTTTATGTTGTGAAGCCTAGGATTTCACCTCAAGTGGTGATCAAATAGGTTTAGGGTCTTGTAAGATCTTAACACCAAGCTTTATTCACATAAAGTTTCTTTAAGTGATATAAAGTCCCATATTCATGGCTATTGAGCTCAAATGATTGAAGAATCAAGAATGAAACTCATCTGGCAAAAAGAGTCAAGCATGTAAACAACACAATCTCATGTTTACCAAAAATTTATTTCCAATGAGTAGCATGATTTTATCAATGATCATAAAAAAAAATACACAACTCTCGTATTATTCTTAAGACAAAGTATTTTAAAACATCATTATTCTCTCTCTAAATTAGGAATTTTTCCATTGTCAATCAAGTCTTTTATCAAGCATGCACTTATGCATCATCATTGTCTGACCCGCTGGATTGGTCATACTATTCTTGATTTTTGTTTCCACTTCTACTCTGCCTGGCCTCCAATTTTTCTATTTGAATGCTCGAATTACACAAATCTTCGAATATATTGATTGGAAAGCCTATAAGCCTATCACTGATGAAGGCATGAGCTCTATTGATCACCATACGGACTTGATCCTTCTCCATGGGCCACGTGGTCATTTTTGCAGCTTTGGCCCTCCACCGGACTAGATATTTTGAGAAAGTGTCATTGGGCTTTTGACGTATCGTCTCTAAATCTCTCAAAGTTACCCCCAGTTGGGTGTTATGGTGATATTGTTCTACGAACTGTTCGGATAACTCTTCCCAGTTTTCTCAAACTCTCTTGGGGAGGTCACGGCACCATACTACTACATCATCTTCTAGAGATAGGCATGCAATTTGGAAGGCAAATCATTGTCCCCAATGAGGAAAATGTTGTCCAGGTCTTCGACCCCTTTTAATGCCTTCTTCTCAAGAGGGATTGGACCTTCTCCATCTCCTTGGTCAACTGCTTGACCGATTTGGGTTCTTCTTGATTGATTAGGCTTTTCCCCTTGTCGCTATCTTGGCTTGTCTCACCATTATCCTCAGGTGGAGATTGGTTCATGTGGTTAGGCCCATTCCATAAAGCTTCAATAAGTTGGGCCATTCACTGTTGGAGTGCAATGATGTTAGCCGTCACTTGAGCCATTTCAGCATTGTTGTTATTGGGTGCAGCCATCTTGTCAATTGATTCCTCTTGCCTTGTCAAACGGCCACCTCATCAAACCCAAGCTATGATGGCTACAAAACAAAGGTGTTAATGCCATGCATGCATGCATGTATGCATGATATAATGCATGCTCATTCAAGGGCATAGACACACTTTCAACCTTCTAACCTTATTCGTTCCCACACATGTGAGATCAAGTCTCTTTCCTAGGATTTTTGGCCTCATTCCTGAGTCATCATCATGGGATGTAGGAATGCGAGATTCTATCTCCTAATTCTAACATTCATTTTGATGTTGGATTCTTCATGATTATCATAACATGGTTTTCAAAACATCATGATAACCTTAACTCATAGCACATGTTCCCAATTTGTTCTTTTATGGGTGACTTGACATGTGGCATTTGTTCATGGCTCCATGAGGTTTTGAGTTGATGTTATTCTAATCATAGGAAATTTATATCCATAGACATGCAATTCAACATGGTTTTTGGATATTCATCCTATTGGAAATTTCTAGAGTCATTTACATGGGCTTGAGTCTCAAGGGTCTAATGGTCCAGGCTCCTTCGAGCGAGAGATAGCCCCTTGGGCCGGTCTTTATTTATACCAATTCAATAGTATGTGCTCAAAGGTGGTGACATCAACATGAGTCGTCCAGGGGTCGAATAGAGCCAAAGACTTCTAATGCCAATGCCACATGGCTAGTTTAGGTAGTTCGTGTTCATCGTGTGCAAAAGTGTACTGATGCAAGGACTCATTCTATCAACACAAGGTATTAGGATTTGGTATTCCTATCAGAATCAACTTCTCTTATCCTAGTAGAGTCACCACTGTGAACAGGGCTTTCATCCTGCTAGAGCATTTGCGACCACGACACTATGTCAAAACCTCGAGACTTAAAGGAACACAAACGATCCATGGGCACGTCTGTCGAAAGGAGTCGCCACTCAATTATTCAATTGGGAATGAATGGGGGTAATTCGATACTCGCTTCAGGGCCTAAAATACCTTCATCCGTTCAGAGATAGGTTTAGGAAGTTAGGTACAAGTCTTTCGACCCACTTGGATATAAATCCGGCCTCCACGTGGGAAATACCAAAGAAATAACTCATGTTATTACTTAGTCCGCTTAGCATTGTTCGTTTTATGCACGCATTTTCATTTTGATAATTGTTAGGCATATGAGGTGATTATTCAATCAATGACAATTGTATATTCATACAAAGAAAGAGGGAGGAGAATATATTACAATTCTGTTATGTACAAGGGAAAAGGAGCGGATTACAATATTTGTTATTCAACAATAAAAATAAAACATTCCATACATTCATGTATTTGAATATTTATTCTAAGTGATGGTCCCTCACCATCAATGTGAGTCCACCACCACTTCATGTCATCATACAATCACACTTCTAATCATGATACATTCATCCATACATTGACTTCCAATCATGGCATTCTAGCCTAGATTTTGATAAGTTCTATCATGGTAATTCTACCTATAGCTATTCTAGAATAATTCGTATCAAATATTCATGGCATTTCTAGCCTAGTATATCATTCATGGCATATTCTAGCCTAATTCATGGCATTTATGGCATATTCTAGCCTAATTCAAACAATCACCGATCATGGCATTCAAGCGCAAAATGGTGATTCTGCCTATTCTATGTTATTTCCTAGCATTCATCAAAGTAAGTAAGTTTTCCTAGCATGATTCTAATCATGTGCTCTTAAGCCAAATTCTAAACATGTTTTCCTAATCATGATCATAAGCATTCGCAAAGAAAGAAAATTCATAAGCATGATTCTAAAAAAGGTAAGTTTGTGGACTTACCTCGACATGCTTATCCATCTTGCAAAACAAATTGGGTTAGAACAATTCATAATAACCCTAATCATGCTCCTAAGCATAAAAATAAAACCCTAAACATGCTTTTTCTAAGCAAGGAAAATAAAAGAGAAAATAGGAGGGAGGAGAGAATTCTGCTCTGAAGATATACGCTTTCCGGGTTTAGAGCAATAGAACGCCTAAAAGATTATACTGGAAAAGACTTCTCAAATTCTTGAGCATGTCTTCAAGAGAAAGAAAGAGATGATTGTATTTGACAATCAATGTGTATTGCAAAGTGAGAGGAGGGGGATTTATATAGGAGAGGGGTACAGATGAAAAATGAATTTTTCTAAGCAAATTTTTGGAAATAAACCAAAAAAGCTCAGGCGAGCATCTCTAGACAATCGAGCAACCATCTAATAGATGGCCAACCCTTGGCCAATAGCTGGGCGGCTATCTGATATGTCAATCGGTCAATTTCTCACAGCCCCTTTCCTTTTTTATCTACCTTCAATGTAGTCACTTCAGACCTTTGTTCCTTCAATCACACATAACTTCTTGACTTTAACTCTGATTTGCAATCGATAAATTTCTACAAAAACTAGACATCTGTAGCTTCACAATGGTATATGACTCATTAGCAAATTTATTGTAGATTACGTTTTGTGATTTTTCAAAATCATATGTCAGTTTTCAAGGTTCTTCGCCAACTTCTTCTCACCCTTCTGTTCTTGGCCCTCGAGAACATTTTGATCATTCTCTTTGCTAACCATTCATCTTCATTTCATCATTGAGCCTTAAAAAACCAGTGTCTATGCACTATCAACTGAATTGTGCTAGGATAATAATAGATAGAATTGCCATGATAAGAATTATCAAATCTAGGTAGAAGCACCATGATTCTAGATTATAGTTTTGTTTGAATTTTAATTGATTGATTTATGAATGTATGAATAAAACGTGAATGTGCTGTGACTTGAATGATGCCATGAAAGAGGCTTCATAGACGTTGAATAGACTCACACATGGTGGTGAGGAATTCATTATATATCGAATCTCTACTTGGGTGTTTATGTTGTTGATGCGTTCGAAACTAGCAAGTATACTAGTCGCACAAGTAATAAAGTGATGAGTAAGATCTCGCTCCCACGAGGATTGATTCTAATTGAATTTGTTATTTTCTAGCAACAATAAACTAAATAGGGGGGGTTTCGTTAATTGATTAACTAGATGAAATATTAATGCAAGTAAAGAATAACACAATGCAAACTTAATTGAAGTGAGATTAATCAATGACAAAAATCTGGTTAAGGGATCATTCTCTGCCACAAGATATGGATTTGTGAATTAATCATAGAATTGTTATCCAATTACACCATTGAAATTATCAACCGTAGATAACAACAAGCTCTGTTATCCCAATCTTTCCTTACTTTGTTGTTAAATAAAACAAGCTCTTTATTTAATCTCTATCCATAAACAACCTAGAACAAGCTCTCTAAGTTTAATTCAATAGAAGCATTACGATGAGAAAGATAGGTTGATCTATGCAATAATCACACAAGTTCGGATTATTTAACCTAGGTTGTATTTTCCAATTGCAATCTCTGATCACAATTTTGCTACTAATGATTGGAATTTCATGACAATTACGGATCAAGATTTCTAATCTAGCAATAGACAACAACAGATTATATTCAGTTGGCCATTCCAAATATAATCAGTACGCAATCATAAGCATTAGATATGGGAAAATACAAGCAACTTCAATTAGAGAATTGGATAACAATTTCTTACACAATCAACTCACAAAATCCTTATCAAGGGCTTTGAAATCACCCTCAACCAATTCAGATTTAGTTACACATATTCAATCAGAATAACAAATACAATACAGAGAAATTCCAGAATTGAAAAGGAAAGAAAGAACTTAGCAAATTCTTTGAAAATCTTCTTTGTAGATGACTCTTCTTGGAATTGTAGTTCCTCTTCTTTCAAAATCTTCTTTCTCCTTCAAGAACTCCAAGGGATGAGAGAAATCCAGAAATGCAGCCTCCTCCCACGTTTTCCCCTCTTCAAGTTATGAAAATAAAACCCTAAAATGTGTTTAAATACTCTGCTACAGTGACTTGCTACAGCGCCCCGTATTATACATGCTACAGTGACTTGTGGAATTATATTTCTATACATCTCACACTGTTTTGATTACAACTTTTGGTACACTGAATGGATTTATAAACCGTAAATTTCTCCAGAAAATAGACTTCGAGAGCTTTCCAACGGTATATAACATTTCATCGGGTTCATTGTATATCAATACAATTAAATCCGAGAAGAGGGTTGACTAGCAGATGTGAAAATGAAGGGTTTTACTCCATTTTTGTGCAAGTTGCTCCAAAACTCCTACAAACATCAAAACCACACAAAAACATAAAAATACCAGAGAATATAGCAAAGAAACATGGACGAATTGATATAAAAATAATACATAAATAGACACCTATCAAATTCCCCCACACTTAGACTTTGCTAGTCCTCGAGCAACTTAAATGATACAAAACAAAACTAAACCGAAACAGAATCAAAGAAAAATTAAAACACACACAAATGCTTCAACTTGCAAATAGTCCTCAAAGATTGTACTTAATTATAACCCAAGGAAAACTTCAAAATAATGCACTTGATCAAGAATTTTATCTCAAAGATTAGTTTCGCTTCACTTCAAGTCCTCAAGTGTGTGTGTGTAGAGCCATTCTCACCTAATCACTTGTAACCCAGACGAGTTTATGCATAAAAATGAATCATATTTAATATTGAAGATGTGTGTATAAATGAACTCCATAGGCCTGCTTTTCAAGTCACTCTCCACGAATGTAGACATGCACAACACCAAGGATCAAGTAGGACTTTATTAAGCTTGTAACGTTTGGCTTGGGTGAAGGTATGAAAAAGGATAATAATTTGGCTCAAATCACCCACAAACACATAAATCATTCAAGACTGTGTAGAGCTCAACCACATGACATAAAAAAATTCGTTCTTTATGCATCAACAATGGACTCCCCAAACTTATTCAGAACACTCGAACTGCTCTAGTTTTTTTTCTTTTTTTTGCTTTTTCTTTTTTTTTTGTAGAAAACAAAAGAAACTACACCCCACACTTTGTTTTTTCATTCCTTTTAAGAACACCCAAGGGTATAGAACTCTTTTTCTTTTCTTTTTTTTTTTAACTGCAATTCCACTCCCCACACTTAAACAATACATTGTCCTCAATGTTTAAGTACGTGGAAGATAAGTACAGATTTTTTTTCTTTTCCTTTTTTTTTACAAACATAATAAAACTCACTTGCATTGCTCATGGCATAATCCAACCTCCTCTAACTTCTCAAAACCCGAACATAGCTCAAAATGTAATTGCGAATGATTTACATGCTCATAGGTAAGGGATAAATGTTTGGAACAAATTCAGTTAGGTAGGAATAGGTAAATCTTTAGTGAGTTAGACAAAGAAACAAGAAAAAGGTTTACAGAGGCTCAAGGGTATCTAGGGGGAGTCGAATTTTAGTCAAGGTTGAGCTCTTAAGGCTCAAACGGTCCACACAACGCACGCGCCTAAATCATTTTCCCACTAATGTTGCACTAGTCTAGGATTTCGCCTCGAGTGACCATCAAACAAGTTCTAGAATTCATTGAAATCTGAAGAAAAATTTAAATTACATAAACTTTCTATAAGTGAACAAATAACTCAGTGATAATAGCTCAGTGCTCAATGTTGCGCAAGGAATCAAAAGCAAAGCGAAAACCAATAAACAATTCAAGCACACAGATCCATGCATCATTTATCATTTTCCAAGAGTTATTCTTAATTCAATCATTGCCTTATCATTGGCCCATAAAATGCATGAGAAGAGGTACGTGGCATTGTTACACCTGAGTCAAGATTGTATATTTCAACAATCCTTAGGACCAGTAGCCCGCAGACTTAAGGTTTCCAGCCTATATACCTTTATTATGAAAGAACAAAACAAGAAACAAGACACTTCAAACAACATGAAATAAACAAACTACAGATGTATTGAGAGAGAATGCGTTTCAAGAGTTAAGAAAACCCCATATTCTGCCATTCTCAAGTTTTTCCACAATTGTTTTTTTGAATCGAAAATGATAAAGATAAAAACACATAACAACTCTAAATTACGCAAAACTAAACTCACTCATAAAATAACAAAGTTCAACAAGTCAGCAAACAAAAACAAGTTAGTTAGAATGGGTCTAAAAGTTTAGAAGTTAGCCTCCTTATTCAGCCATTATGGATTGAAGAGATCCAGAATGCGTTTCAAGAGAACTTGAACTTTTTAAGCCACCACTCTAAAAACCGAGATTAGAAAATATTACCTGGGACGAAAGAAATAACCTGAAAAAGCTCAAAAGAAACGACATGAAAAATCTCAAATAAACACTAAAAAGAAAGCAAACAAAAACGAAGCAAACCAGCAAATAGAGATTACAGATGGAGGGTTAAATCCAGTTGACGCCTTTTGTTGCCTTCTCCAAACCAATTTCTCCGAGCCATTGTTGGATCAGGTGAATAGACGAATTCTTGTAGTTTGTCAATTAACTCTCCTGCAGTTGAAGCTGTAACCAGCATTTGCCTTGCTGACGGTGAGATGAAATTTTTTTCTACAGCTTGATCAAGAAAGGACAACAAACCATCAAAAAAATTATTAACATTAACAAACCAATGGGTTTCTGATGGATGTTTAGCTGTGCCCAAGAGGTGATTTGAAATCTCTCCTCTAATGTACCATAACCACCAGGTAAAGCTATAAATGCATCGGACTTAACAACCATATGTGCAATACGCTCATGCATACTAGAGACCTGTAACTGTTCCCCGATTGTGTTGCCTACGATATCTCGTACAGCTAATGGTTTAGGGATAATGCCGAGAACTTTGCTTCCTCCTAGGGATGCAGCTGTTGACACACACCCCATTAACCCAAGACTACCCCCTCCATAAATCAAATTAATACCCCTCGCAGCTAATGTCCTACCAAGATCAAGAGCTGCTGTGGTAACTCTCCATCTTTACCAAATTGCGATCCGCAAAATACGCATATATTGCGGAATCGCCGAATTGGTGTTTTCTCCATTTCTACAAGTGCTCTAATCTTGTGTAAGACACGTTAGATATTATGCTTTTCAATTGCAAGACAGGTTATGCAATGACATATGAAAATATGCAGAATGTATATATACACCCATAAAACTCTCAAATTTTGACACATGGGGACATACTTTCGGTGGGGGTTGCTCGATGCAAATTTATCGCCCCAAGATTTGAAAAAATGAGATATGCTTTCGGTGAGGTTTGACAAAACCTACACACTTGTCTCCCACGTGAAGCATGGAAAATGGAGATACACTTTCGGTGGGGGTTGACAAAACCCCCACACTTGTCTCCCCCGTGTACTTATGCCATAGGGTAGTCATATGGTTTGTCAAAAAGAAAACTTGAAATTAAAATAAACAAAATCAACAAACAACACAACACAAAAACAACATTGATAATCAGATCAAACGAAACAAGAAAAAAAATAAAATTCGACAACAACAACACACATTCAAAGATACAAGTAGTTGTGATTGTGGCTCACATCTTCCTCTGGTTTTACGTCCAGTAACGGCTGAAACGCCTTCTATGATTCGGGGATTTGCTTCCCATCCAGTTTTCTTATAAACTGGCAAACAGGGTCGTTTTTAGTCAGATTCCCTAGACTATAACACTGCAATTCATCACGAAATTGTGTCCATAGATTAAGCATTTCACGCTGAACAAGTCCACAAGAATGTGACTCGAGAGTTAACAAAACATTATCCAGCGACTCATTACTCAAACCATTCTTATTAAATGAAAGATTATCTTCTCTATTCCTGGACGCAAAACCTAATGAACGACAAGTCTGGTTACATTCCATCTAGCACATTTATAACATACTTGTAACCTTTTCGCTCTTCGCCTCTTGGCGTAGTAGCTCTTTCCTAGACCAGGCATGTATTTTGCGAGATTAATGTCCGGCTCACCGGACAATCTCACCTTGGCTTCGATAAGCCATCGGATATCAGCAGGCCCATTTAGGAGCATCAATGCCCAAAGTCTAGTCATCCGTACTTTATAAATTTTAAACACAGCATTTTGAGGAAGTGAAGGAAAATATTTACGAAGGTTCGACAAAAAGATATCGGCATCCATTGAAGAGAGAAAAGAAGAGATATTACCGATAATGCGATCGAGTTTGTTTTTCTCCAAGATATGCATGTTTCAAACCTTTGGCGAATGACTTCAACTTCCGTTTGGATGTTTCCACAAGCTGCTGCACAAATGAGCTCAAAGCACAGAGTAATCAAATTGAACAAAAGAAAGGAAAAGAAAAGAGCAGAAACGAAACTAAAGACACATAAAAGAGATAACAACACAATAGCAAACAAAAGTCAAAAACAAGTAAAAAATATAAAAACAAATAAGACAGATGGCAAAGAGAGATAAACCTGATCAATTTGATGGCCTACGAAAGGAATCTCCTCGAGACACAAAAATCGATCATTATTACCTTATTTTATTTTTCTTTTCTTTTCTTTTATTTATTTTTAAAAAACATTGGGTTGCCTCCCAATAAGCGCTTGGTTTAACGTCCTCAGCCCGACGTTGGTTCCATCATGGGAGGATCCAATTTCTGTTGTGCTTTTCTAATGGGCTTGGATCCCTCTTCTAACAAGATACGGTCAATGCATATGGATGGGCCTTGGATTTCAACAATTGTCCACTCAATAGCTATTTTGTGATCTGTAAGTATTCGAACGAGTTTATCTTCTTGTATTCGTGCAGGGCCCATTTCCATTGTAACTCGCAAAGTATCATTCTCACCCAAGAATCCATAATTCAAATGATCTGAAAGTGACTTAAGCTCCAAGGTATTGGCTTTCATCACAGAAGGAAAAAGTTTCTCATTAGATAAAGGCAATTCAATGTACGAAACATCAATCCTATTTGTGGTGATAGCTATAGTCTCATCCAAGCTTGTCACAGCTTCCTCCACTTCTTTAGACACTTGTATCAGCTTTCTTGGTTCTTTGAAACTTTCTATCTTTATGTGTTCACTAATAGCAACATCCACTCCATTCTTGCGAGTTAACTCAAAACATTGTTGTGGCAAATAATCAATAACATCAACTGCAAAAACCGAATGTAAGTCATTAGAGTACCTCATTGCCTCAAAAATATTGAAACGAATCACCTCGCCATCGAATTCCATGGTGAGAAGTGCCATAATGAACATCAATCTTGATTCTAGCATTTTTCGAGAATGGCCTCCCTAAAAGAATCGGTGTTGGATTAGGAGATGTCTCATCCTCTATTTTAAGGACATAGAAGTCTGCTGGAAAAACCAATTGATTCACCTGCACAAGCACATCTTCCACAACTCTTTTGCGATATGCATTAAAATGATCAGCAACCTGAATGGTAATACCAGTTTTCGCAAAAGGTCCAAGATTTAAAGAAGCATAAATAGAATATGGTATGACATTAATAGATGCTCCTACATCTAACATAGCTCTTTCAAACTTGGTATTTACCAATGGTGCATGGCATGGTGAACGTACCTGGATCTTTGCACATTGGAGGAATTTTCCTTTACAATACAGCTGAAACATCTTCTCCCACACTTACTTTTTCATTTCTTTTTAACTTTCTTTTGCTGCTGCATAACTCCTTGAGACATTTTGTATAATGAGGTACTTGCTCGATAGCCTCCAGAAGTGGTATATTTACCTCGATTTTGTGAGAAGTTTCCAGGATTTCTTGTTCTTGTTCCTCCTTCTTTGATTTTGCAAATCTGCTAGAAAATGGTGGAGGAGTAACATAAGAAGGAATTTGAGTTTCAAGATCAACCTTAGGAGATGATGTGTTGTTCATGGTGGAAGTGGTGTCATCTCCTTCATCAATTTGTGATTTCTTTGTCAGGTTTTGGATACTTGCCCCGGTTTCCATTTGCTCTCCACTTCACAAAGTTATCGCACAATCATTCTCTCTTGGATTGATCACCGTTTGAGAAGATAATTTTTCTGAGCATTGGCCCTCGCATTTGCTCATGCTAGTAGCCAATTGTCCCATTTGATTTACCAGGTTTTGGATACTTGCCCCAGTTTCCTGCTGGAATTGCATTGTGTTAGTGGCAAGTGCATTAACAATGTCCTGGAGAGACATACCTGAGGGTTTTCTGGGAGGTTGGTTTGTGTGCTGGTTGTGGCATTGGTGGTGTTTGCATTTGAAATGGTTGCTGCACTCTAGGTTCATTGAAACCTTGCGTCCAATTTGGTATGACATTTGGGGCGATTGGTTGATGATTCCGGTAATTAAAATTAGGATGATCTCCCCATCCAGCATTATAAGTGTTAGAGAAGGGATCATACCATTGCCTTGTTTGTCCTGGAAATCCATCCATGGCATTGGCTTGTTCCATATATTTTTCTTGTAAAGTTGGATACATGTCGATTGGATGCTCCATGGTAGAATATACGTCACATGCATAAGATTTCTGCATATCTTCTACAGCCATGTTTTCCACAAGAGAAGTTAGCTCAGAAAGTTGTTGGTCAATGTTCTGAGTGCTTACCTCATTTACACTCCAATGTAACTGTGGCTCAAATAGGCTACTAAATTGTTGAAAGTTTACTGCCATGTCTCCTAAACACAAACAATCAGAGAAGAAAACAAAAAAAAAATTACGAATCAACAATGAAAACAAAATAACAAATCGATTAGAAAATCAATCCCCGACAACGGCGCCAAAAACTTGATGCGTTCGAAACTAGCAAGTATACTAGTCGCACAAGTAATAAAGTGATGAGTAAGATATCGTTCCCACGAGGATTGATTCTAATTAAATTTGTTATTCGAAAGAAAAAACAGAGTAAATGGGGGTTTTGTTGATTGATTAACTAAGTGAAATAATAATGTAAACGAAGAATAACAAAACAGAAAGTTAATTCGAATGAAAAATCAATGAGAGAAAGCTGGTTTAGGGATCCTTCTCTAGCACAAGATATGGATTTGCGAATTAATTGTAGAATTGTCATCTAATTACAGCATTGAAGTTATCAACCGTAGATAATAACAAGCTCTATTAACCCAATCTTTCCTTACTTTGTTGTTAAATAAAACAAGCTCTTTATTTAATCTCTATCCATTAAACAACCTAGAACAAGCTCTCTGAGTTTAATTCAATGGATGCATTATGATAAGAAAGATAGGTTGATCTAATCAATAAACACACAAGCTCGGATTATTTAACTTAGGTTATATTCTCCAATTGTACTCTCTGATCACAATTTTGCTACTAATGATTAGAAATTCAAGACAATTACGGATCAAGATTTCTAGTCTAGCAATAAATCACAACCAGATTATATTCAGTTGGCCCACTTCAAATACATCATAGCAATTCGCACAATATGGCATTAAATTTGGGTGAGGGACATATAAAAAAAAAAAAGAATACAAGCAACTTCAATTAGAGAATGGGATAACAATTCCTTACACAATCAACTTACAAAAACCATATCAGGGGCTTTGAAATCACCCTCAACCAATTCAGATTCAGTTACACATGTTTAAGAACGTGGTAAAATACAATACAACATGGAGACATTCAGAAAATGAAAGGGAAGGGAAAAACTTAGCAAATTTGATGTAATTCTCTTTGGATTGTAGTTCTTCCTCTTTCCAAGCTTCCTTTCTCCTTCAAAAACTCCAAGAGATGAAAGAATTCCAGAGCTGCAGCCTCCACCACGTTCTCCCCTCTTCAAGTTATGAAAATAAAAACCTAAAATGTGTTTAAATACTCTGCTACAGTAACCTGCTACAGTGTCCCGTATTATACATGCTACAGTGATGTGTGGAATTACATTTCTACCTGTCTCTTATACACATCTAGATGTGTATAAGAGACAGTCGGTACACTGAATGGATTCATAAACCGTAAATTTCTCCAAAATGTAGACTTCGAGAGCTTTTCAACTGTATATGATATGTCATCGGGTTCATTGTATATCAATACAATTAAATCCGAGAAGATGGTTGACTAGCAGAGGTCAAAATGAAGGGTTTTACTCTATTTTTTGTGCAAGTTGCTCCAAAACTCCT
>SNVD02001491.1:0-14902 GCA_013180625.2 Boswellia sacra
ATGTCGGGTAAACAGTATTTCGAGTGAACAGTATTTTCAGTGAACAGTATCGAGAAACAGTGTGGAGTGTCGAGAAAAATTTCAGAACCACCCCAAATTGACTGTATACTTCCTAAAAAGTCCTGGATTTTGCATAAAGATCATATTTCTTGAGATTTATCATAGTAATGATATTGAAATGCTGTTAATGTATGCATTGGACCTTGGATGGGCCGTTTTGTATACGGATCCAAGGAGAATGCGGATAAATGATATGAAGTGTTGGACTTTGACTGAACCGTTCTGTATGCGAACCCAAGGGGAACGCGAATAAAATGATATGAGGTGTTGGACCTTGGGTGGACCGTTCTGTATACGGACCCAAGGGGAATACGAATAAAACGACGTGATGTGTTGGACCTTGGGTGAACCGTTCTGTATGCGGACCCAAGGGGAACATGAATAAAATGATATGAGGTGTTGGACCTTGGGTAGACCGTTCTATATACGGACCTAAGGGGAACACGAATAAAACGATACCGTTCTATATGTGGACCCAAGGGGAACACGAATAAAACGACGTGATGTGTTGGACCTTAGGTGGACCGTTCTGTATACGGACCTAAGGGGAACACGAATAAAACGACGTGTTGATGGACCTTAGGTGGACCATTCTATATGCGGACTCAAGGGGAACACGAATAAAATGATATGAAGTGTTGGACCTTGGGTGGACCGTTCTTTACACGGACCCAAGGGAAACACAAATATAATGATATGAGGTGTTGGACCTTGGGTGGACCGTTCTGTATACGGACCCAAGGGGAACACGAATAAAACGACGTGATGTGTTAGACCTTGGGTGGACCGTTCTGTATACGGACTTAAGGGGAACACGAATAAAACGACGTGTTGATGGACATTGGGTGGACCGTTCTATATACGGATCCAAGGGGAACACGAATAAAATGACGTGATGTGTTGGACTTTGGATGGACCGTTCTGTATACTGATCCAAGGGAAAAACGAATATAATAAACATGATGTGTTGAACCTTGGATGGGCCGTTCTATATACGGATCCAAGGGGAATACGAATATAAAATTGATGTGCGAGTGGACATAATTGGTTGATCTATTAGTATTTGATGTCAAATTTTGTGACTGAATATTTGTGGAAGGTGGATGATTTAGTATAATGTTAGAATGTTCCTACTGGGTTTTATGCTCACCCCTTCCCTCTACAGGTACACAGAAGAATGTTCACACTAGTGATGTTCCAGAGCTTTCCTAGAAAGTCTGGAGTCTACATACATATCATGATTATTGGAGATATTCTTGTTTCTCCTAGCTTATGATGGGAGATTTTGTTGTGTGACTATAATCTTATGTATGGTCTTTAGTCACCAATATATGTACAGTTGATTTTGAACAAATAGCCATAAGTTGTAATGAATTCCTGTGATGTATATATATAAAAGAAAAATATTGATGATGTGTTTTTATTATTTTTCTTAAGCAATCCCCCTTAAAGTCTCTAAATAAGAGATTTTAGGACGTGACAGAGTGGTATCAGAGCTTAGGCTTTACTGTGGACCTGTGCCAAAAAAAAAATGTAGATGGTCTGGGAGGGGTAGAGTCATGTTTGTGTGCTTGCATGTATCTTGCATAACTGTTTGATGTGATTTTGTTCCATATGTTATGGAATTTTGCCACTGATAAAATTAGATAATGAGTTCTTCTACGCGAAGTGCTTCAAGTTCCAACCTACCTGAGGGTGGTGAGAGGTTGGAATTTTGCAGGGCCATGAGAGATGTGGCCAATGCATTGGTCGAAAAAGTGGCAAACACGGTTAGGGAGACTCTTCGTACTAACCCACCACCACCGCCTCAACCGGTATTAGAGATAGGTGTCGATAATAGAATGAAGAATGCACTTAGAGAATTCCAACGCCATAATCCACCTATTTTCAATAGGGAGCCTGATCCAAATGTTGCAAAAGATTGGCTTATACGAGTTGAGTGCCTCTTTAGTTTTTTTGCAAGTTGAAGAGGATTTACGGGTTAGGGTGACAACTCATCTGTTGTCAGAAGAGGCATTATAGTGGTGGACATCTGTTGAGCGTATTAGAAGAGAAAACATCCTTTCATGGAGGGACTACTCTACTGATTTTATAGAAAAATATTTTTCTACGACAGTGCAAAAGTATGAGACACGGTTTACTACCTTATCTTGTTTTGTACCTGGTTTGGTGGCAGATGAGGCTAGTAAAGCTCGAAGATTTCAAAGGGGACTGAGAGATGACATCAGACCCTCAATTGTAGTGTGTTCTGACTACATATTTTGATGTAGTGGACACCGCCTTAGTTGCAGAACATGAACTATCCCACTCCCAGAGTTATAGAGTTTGGGGTATTGGCATGTCAAGTGAGTCCTCACAGAGTTAGAGAGTTTATTATGGGTGTGGAAAACCAGGTCACTTACGACATTAGTGTCCCAGATGTTATAGATGTGGACAATACGGTCATATGTAACGGGATTATCCAGCAGCGATGAGAGGTCTTAGAGTGCCACTAGTCACACCCAACCGACTCCTTGACAAGGGTCAGGGTCACAATCTAGACCACCATTTCAGGGACGCACCTCTCGAGGATAAAGTCGTGTGGGTCATTCTGGTTTAAGTCCTAGACCTAAAGCAGACAATACATGGAGTTATAGTGTCAGACCCTGGGTGGGCTGCCCTGTGTGCAGACTCAAGGGTTACTCTTAAAAAAAAAAATTAGTGCATGGGCCCGTGTTTTATTTGGTTATGGAGCTACGCATTCTTTTATATCTACCCATTCTACATCTGTGATAGGATTAGAGTCTAATTTGTTGGACTCTGTACTACATGTGGAGTCACCTATGGGCAGTACTCTAGAGGTTGAGAGTGTCGTTCCTGTATGTTAGTGATCAATGGGCACATGTTATCATGTAATGTGATACTTATGGATTTCATGGAGTATGATGTGATATTAGGAATGGATTGGTTGTCCGCCTATCAAGTTATATTAGATTGTCACAAGAAAGGGGTGAGGAACATTATAGCAAGTATATTAGTAGGGGAGATTAATAAAGGGGTTTCTGGACTTCCTCGTGTGGTGACTGAATTTTTTGATGTTTTTCCTGAAGAATTACCTGGGTTACCTCCAACTAGAGAAGTGGAGTTGCTACCGAGGTGTATCCAAGTGTGGCACCTATATTAGTTACTCCTTATCGAATGGCTCCAGCATAATTGGGAGAGCCAAAGTTACAAATATAAGAATTATTAGATAAAGGATTTATCCGATCCAGTACTTCTCCCTGGAGGGCACTATTATTGTTTGTAAAGAAGAAAGATGGTTCGTTGCGTTTATGTATAGATTACAAGCAGTTAAATTGGATTATAGTGAAAAATAAATATACTTTTTCCTATGATCGATGATTTGTTCGGTCAGCTAAGAGGATCTTGTTGTTTTTTTGAGATAGATCTTTGTTCGGGTTATCATCAGTTGAGAATAAAGGAAAAAAAAATACCCAAAACCGCCTTTCATACCTGGTATGGGCATTATAAGTTTCTGGTCATGCTATTTGGACTGACTAATACTCTTGCTGCCTTTATGGACTTGATGAACCATGTTTTCAGACCTCACTTAGACCAATTTGTGATTGTGTTCGTAGATGATGTCCTCAATTATTCTTTGATAGGTGTCTATTTATGTATTACTTTTATATCAATTCGTCCATGTTTCTTTGCTATATCCCTTGGTATTTTTATGTTTTTGTGTGGTTTTGATATTTGTAGGAGTTTTGGAGCAACTTGCACAAAAATGGAGTAAAACCCTTCATTTTTACTTTTGCTAATCAACCATCTTCTCGGATTTAATTGTATTGACATACAATGAACCCGATGACGTATCATATACCGTTGAAAAGCTCTCGAAGTCTACTTTTTGGAGAAATTTACGGTTTATGAATCCATTCAGTGTACCGAAAGTTGTAATAAAAACAGTGTGAGAAGTGTAGAAATGTAATTCCACACATCACTGTAGCATGTATAATACGGGACACTGTAGCACAGTACTGTAGCAGAGTATTTAAACACATTTTAGGGTTTTATTTCATAACTTGAAGAGGGGAGAACGTGGAGGAGGCTGCATCTTTGGATTTCTCTCATCTCTTGGAGTTCTTGAAAGAGATTGAAGGCTTGGAAAGAGGAAGAACTACAAATCCTAAGAGATTTCATCAAATTTGCTAAGTTTTCCCTTTCCCTTTCATTTTCTGGAATGTCTCCATATTGTATTGTATTTGTATTCTATCTGAATATGTGTAACTAAATCTGAATTGGCTGAGGGTGATTTCAAAGCCCTTGATATGGTTTTTATGAATTGATTGTGCAAGGAATTGTTATCCAATTCTCTAATTGAAGTTGCTTGTATTTTCCCATGTTTAATGCTTATGATTGCTTGCTGGATTGTATTTGGGTGGCCAACTGAATATAATCTGTATATTGTCTATTGCTAGACTAGAAATCTTGATCCGTAATTGTCTTGAATTTCTAATCATTATAGCAAAATTGTGATCAGAGATTGCAATTGGAGAATATAACCTAAGTTAAATAATCCGAGCTTGTGTGTTTTTTGCTTAGATCAACCTGTCTTTCTTTTCATAATGCATCCATTGAATTAAATTTAGAGAGATTGTTCTAGGTTGTTTAATGGATAGAGATTAAGTAAAGAGCCTATTTTATTTAACAACAAAGTAAGGAAAGATTGGGATAACAGAGCTTGTTGTTAACTACGGTTGGTAATTTCAATGGTGTAATTGGATGACAATTCTACAATTAATTCGCAAATCCATATCTTGTGGTAGAGAAGGATCCCTTAACCAGGTTTCTCCCATTGATTTTTCATTCAAATTTACTTTCTGTTTTGTTATTCTTTACTTGCATTCTTATTTCATTTAGTAAATCATTCAACAAAAATCCCCCCTGGTTAGTTTATTGTTGCTGGAAATAACAAATTCAATTAGAATCAATCCTCGTGGGAACGATATCTTACTTATCACTTTATTACTTGTGCGACTAGTATACTTGCTAGTTTCGAACGCATCAAGTTTTTGGCGCCGTTGCCGGGGATTGATTTTCTAATCAATTTGTTATTTTGTTTTTATTGTTGACTCATATTTTCTTTGTTTTTCTTTTCTGATTGTTTGTGTTTAGACGACATGGCAGTAAACTTCCATCAATTCAGTGGCGGATTTGAGCCACAACTACCATGGAGAGTAAATGAGGTAAGCACTCCGAACATTGAACAATAACTTTTTGAGTTAACTTCTCTTGTGGAAAACATGGCTGTAGGACATATGCAGAAATCTTATGCATGTGAGGTATATTCTACTATGGAGCATCCAATCGACATGTATCCAACTTTGCAAGGAGATATGGAACAAGCCAATACCATGGATGGATTTCTAGGACAAACAAGGCAATGGTATGATCCCTTCTCTAACACTTGTAATGCTGGATGGGAAGATCACCCTAATTTTAGTTACTGGAATCATCAACCAATCATCCCAAATGCCATACCAAATCAACTATAAGGTTTTAATCAACCTAGAGTGTAGCAACCATTTCAAATGCAACCACCACCAATGCCACAACCAGCACCACAACCAGATCCAGAAAATTCAGGTATGTCACTCCAGGATATTATTAATGCTGTCTCTTATACACATCTAGATGTGTATAAGAGACAGCAATTGGGGCAAGTATCCAAAACCTGGCAAATCAAAATGGGACAATTGGCTACTAGCATGAGCAAATTCGAGGGCCAAGACAAAGAAAATTATCTTCTCAAATGGTGATCATCCAAGCGAGACTGTCTAGTGCGTTAACTTCGCGAAGTGCGAGACAATAGATGTCTTCCCGGGAAAATCACAAACTGATGAAGGAGATGACACCACTTCCACCATGAACAAAACACTGACTTCTCAGGTAAAATCCTATAACTCCCATTCCTTCATATGTTTCTCCTCCACTTTTTCCTAGTAGATTTGCAAAATCGAAGGAGGAACAAGAACAAGAAATCCTGGAAACTTCTCACAAAATCGAAGTAAATATACCACTTCTGGATGCTATCGAGCAAGTACCTCGTTATATAAAATGTCTCAAGGAGTATGCACACAGCAAAAGAAGTAAAACAAGAAATGAGAAAGTAGTGTGGGGGAAGATGTTTCACTTATTGCAAAGGACACAATTCCCTCCGTCAAAGTGCTAAAGATCCAGGGTACGTTCGCCATGCCATGCACCATTGGGTACACCAATTTTTGAAAGAGCTATATTAGATTTAGGAGCATCTATTAATGTCATGCCATATTCTATTTATGCTTCTTTACATCTTGGACCTTTTGCGAAAACTGGTATTACCATTCAGTTTGCTGATCATTTTAATGCATATCGCAAAAGAGTTGTGGAAGATGTGCTTGTGCAGGTGAAGCAATTGGTTTTTCCCCAGGCGACTTTTATGTTCTTGAAATAGAGGATGAGACATCTCCTATCCAACACACCGATTCTTATAGTGGAGACATTCAGAAAACTGCTATAAGACCAAGATTGATGTTCATGATGGCACTTTCATCATAGTGTTTGATGGCAAGGTGATCCGTTTCAATATTTTTGGAGCAATGAGTACCTAGTGACTTTATATTCTATTTTTGTATTTGATGTGTTATGATTTCTCTGTCACAATACTTTTTTTGAGTAACTCACAAGGATGGATTGGAAATGTCTATAGTGAGCACATGGGACAGAAAATTTCAAAGAACCAAGAAGGTTGATACAAGTGTCCGAAGAAATGGAGGAAGCTATGGCATGCTTAGATGAGACTATAGCTATAATCACAAACAGGTATGATGTTTCGTACATTGAATTGCTTTTATCTAATGAGAAACTTCTTCCTTCTGTGATGAAGCCAATACCTTGGAGCTTAAGCTACTTCCAGATTATTTAAGGCATGTGTTTTTGGGTGACAAAGATCCTTTGCTAGTTACAATAGAAATGGGCCTTGCACCACTACAAGAAGAGAAACGTGTTCGAGTACTTAAGGATCACAAAACGGCTATTGGGTGGACAAGTGCTCACATCCAAGGCCCAGCCATATGCGTGCACCATTTCTTGTGGAAAGAAGGATCCAAGCCCACTAGTGACGCACATCGAAGATTGGATCCTCCCATGATGGAACCAACGTCGGGCTGAGGACGTTAAACCAAGCGCTTATTGGGATGCAACCCAATATTTTTTGAAAAAAAAAAGAAAAGAAAAATAAAATAAGGAATAATGATCAATTTTTGTGTCTCGAGGAGATTCCTTTCGTAGACCATCAAATTGACCAGGTTTTATCTCTCTTTGCCATCTGTCTTATTTGTTTTTATATTTTTTTACTTGTTTTTGACTTTTGTTTACTATCGTGTTGTTATCTCTTTTATGTGTCTTTAGTTTTGTTTCTGCTCTTTTCTTTTCCTTCCTTTTGTTTAATTTGATTATTTCGTACTTCGAATTCATTTGTGCAACAGCTTGAGGAAACATCCAAAGGGGAGCTGAAACCATTGCCCGAAGGTTTGAAACTTGCATATCTGGGAGAAGAACAAACTCAATCGCATTATCTGTAATATCTCTCATTTTCTCTTCTTCAATGGATGCCGATATCTTTCTGTCGAACCTTCGTAAATATTTTCCTTCACTTCCTCAAAATGCTGTGTTTAAAATTTATAAAGTACGGATGACTAGACTTTGGGTATTGATGCTCTTAAATCTGCCTGCAGATATCCGATGGTTTATCGAAGCCAAGGTGAGATTGTCCGGTGAGCCGGACATTAATCTCGCAAATACATGCCTGGTCTAGGAAAGAGCTACTACGCCAAGAGGCGAAGAGCGAAAAGGTT
Source organism: Boswellia sacra (assembly GCA_013180625.2). Classification (NCBI taxonomy): domain Eukaryota; kingdom Viridiplantae; phylum Streptophyta; class Magnoliopsida; order Sapindales; family Burseraceae; genus Boswellia; species Boswellia sacra. The sequence continues at coordinate 7,938 of SNVD02001491.1, forward strand.
ACAAGTATGTTATAAATGTGCTAGATGGATTTGTAACCAGACTTGTCGTTCATTAGGTTTTGCATCCAGGAATAGAGAAGATAAACTTTCATTTATTAAGACTGGTTTGAGTAATGTGAAAGTGTCCCTATTTATGTATCATTTTCATATCAAGTCGTCCATGTTTCTTTGCTATATTCCTTGGTATTTTTATGTTTTTGTGTGGTTTTGATGTTTGTAGGAGTTTTGGAGCAACTTGCACAAAAATGGAGTAAAACCCTTCATTTTCACCTCTGCGAGTCAACCATCTTCTCGGATTTAATTGTATTGATATACAATGAACCCGATGACATATCATATACCGTTGAAAGCTCTCGAAGTCTACTTTTTGGAGAAATTTACGGTTTATGAATCCATTCAGTGTACCGAAAGTTGTAATCAAAACAGTGTAAGAAGTGTAGAAATGTACTTCCACACATCACTGTAGCATGTATAATACGGGACACTGTAGCACGTTACTGTAGCAGAGTATTTAAACACATTTTAGGGTTTTATTTTCATAACTTGAAGAGGGGAGAACGGGGTGGAGGCTGCAGCTCTGAATTCTTTCATCTCCTGGAGTTCTTGAAGGAGAAAGGAAGCTTGGAAAGAGGAAGAACTACAATTCAAAGAGAATTACATCAAATTTGCTAATTTTTTCCCTTCCCTTTCATTTTCTGAAATGTCTCCATGTTGTATTGTATTTACCACGTTCTTAAACATGTGTAACTGAATCTGAATTGGTTGAGGTTGATTTCAAAGCCCCTGATATTGTTTTTGTAAGTTGATTGTGTAAGGAATTGTTATCCAATTCTCTAATTGAAGTTGCTTGTATTCTCCCATAATTAATGCTTATGATTGCTTGCTGATTGTATTTGAGTGGCCAACTGAATATAATCTGGTTGTGATTTATTGCTAGACTAGACATCTTGATCCGTAATTGTCTTGAATTTCTAATCATTAGTAGCAAAATTGTGATCAGAGATTACAATTGGAGAATATAACATAAGTTAAATACTCCGAGCTTGTGTGTTTATTGCTTAGATCAACCTATCTTTCTTATCATAATGCATCCATTGAATTAAACTCAGAGAGCTTGTTCTAGGTTGTTTAATGGATAGAGATTAAATAAAGAGCTTGTTTTATTTAACAACACAGTAAGGAAAGATTGGGGTAATAGAGCTTGTTATTATCTACGGTTGATAACTTCAATGCTGTAATTTGATTACAATTCTACTATTAATTCGCAAATCCATATCTTGTGGTAGAGAAGGATCCCTTAACCAGCTTTCTCCCATTGATTTTTCATTCAAATTTACTTTCTGTTTTGTTATTCTTTAATTTGCATTCTTATTTCATTTAGTTAATCATTCAACAAAACCCCCCCTGTTTAGTTTATCGTTGCTGGAAAATAACGAATTCAATTAGAATCAATCCTCGTGGGAACGATATCTACTTATCACTTTATTACTTGTGCGACTAGTATACTTGCTAGTTCGAACGCATCAAGTTTTTGGCGCCGTTGCCGGGGATTGATTTTCTAATCGATTTGTTATTTTGTTTTCATTGTTGATTCATATTTTCTTTGTTTTTCTTTTCTGATTGTTTGTGTTTAGACAACATGGCAGTAAACTTCTATCAATTCAGTAGCGGATTTGAGCCCCAAGTACCATGGAGAGTAAATGAGGTAAGCACTCCGAACATTGAACAATAACTTTCTGAGCTAACCTCTCTTGTGGAAAACATGGCTGTAGGAGATATGCAAAAATCTTATGAATGTGGGATATATTCTACGATGGGGCATCCAATCGACATGTATCCAACTTTACAAGAAGAATATATGGAACAAGCCAATGCCATGGGTGGATTTCCAGGACAAACGAGGCAATGGTATGATCCTTTCTCTAGCACTTACAATGCTGGATGGGAAGATTAACATAATTTCAGTTACTGGAATCATCAACCAATCACTCCAAATGTGATACCAAATCGGCCACAAAGTTTCAATCAACCTATAGTGCAGCAACCATTTCAAATGCAACCACCACCAATGCCACATCCAGCACCGCAACCAGCTTCGCAAAACTCAGGTATGTCTCTCAAAGATATTGTTAATGCACTTGCCACTAACACAATGCAATTCCAGGAGGAAACTGGGGCAAGTATCCAAAATCTCGCAAATCAAATGGGACAATTGGCCACTAGCATGAGCAAATTCGAGGGCCAATGCTCAGAAAAATTATCTTCTCAAACAGTGATCAATCCAAAACCTAGGGCAAGTATCCAAAACCTGACAAAGAATGATTGTGCGATAACTTTGCGAAGTGGAGAGCAAATTCGAAATGGAGAGCAAATGGAAACTGGGGCAAGTATCCAAACCTGACAAAGAAATCAACAAACTGATAGGAGAGTGACACACCAATCTTCACCAGGAACAACCACATCCATCTTGCTAAGTATTGATCTCACCAACTCAAACTTTCTTCTTATGTTAACTCTCCACCATTTCCTAACGCAGATTTGCAAAATCAAAGAAGTGACAGTAACAGAACAGAAAATCCTGGAAACCTTTCACACAAAATCGAGGTAATAATCACTTCTGATGCTATCAGTCAAGTACGCATCGTGTACCAAATTTCTCAGGAGTCTTATGCCCCAACAGACAGAAAGTTAGAAGATGATGAGAATGTAAGTCGTGGGGGAAAAATGTTTTTCAGCTGTATTGACAAGAGAATTCACTCTAAAATGCAAAGATCCAGGTACGTTCACCATTCCATGCACCATTGGTAAAACAAAGTTTGAAAGAGCTATGTTAGATTTAGGAGCATCTATTAATGTCATGCCATTTATTTATGCTTCTTTAAATCTTGGACCTTTGCGAAAACTGGTATTACCATTCAGTTTGCTGATCATTTTAATGCATATCCCAAAAGAGTTGTGGAAGATGTGCTTGTGCAGGTGAATCAATTGATTTTTCCAGCAGACTTCTATGTCCTTAAAATAGAGGATGAGACATCTCCTAATCCAACACCGATTCTTTTAGGGAGGCCATTCTCGAAAACTGCTAGAATCGAGATTGATGTTCATTATGGCACTTTCACCATAGAGTTTGATGGCAAAGTGATCCGTTTCAATATTTTCGAGGCAATGAGTGAGCACATAGGGACAGAAAATTCCAAAGAACCAAGAAGGTTAATACAAGTGTCCAAAGAAATGGAGGAAGCTATGGCATGCTTAGATGAGACTATAGCTATAATCACAAACAGGTATGATGTTTCGTACATTGAATTGCCTTTATCTAATGAGAAACTTCTTCCTTCTGTGATGAAAGCCAATACCTTAGAGCTTAAGCAACTTCCAGATTATTTGAGGCATGTGTTTTTGGGTGATAAAGATCCTTTGCTAGTTACAATAGAAATGGGCCTTGCACCACTACAAGAAGAGAAACGCGTCCGAGTACTTTGAGTTCACAAAACAGCTATTAAGTGGACGATTGCTAACATCCAAGGCCCAGCCATATGCATGCAACAATTCTTGTTGGAAAATGATCCATCCCAACTAGAGAATCACAGCGGAAGATTGATATCCCCCATGATGGAGACCAACGTCGCTGAGCGGACGTTAAACCAAGCGTCTTATTGGGGAGGACACCCATGTATTTGCACAAATAAATTAAAAAAAAAGAAAATAAAATACAGGTAGTAATGATCGATTTTTGTAGTCTCGAGGGATTCCCTTCATACGCCCATAGCAAATGGGAAAGGGAATCAGGTTTTATCTCATCTTTAATATCTTTCTTATTTTTTTTAAACAATTTGTGTATTTTACTTTCTTTTACTTTTGTTTGATATCGTGTTGTTATCTCTTTTATGTGTCTTTAGTTTCGTTTCTGCTCTTTTCTGTTCCTTCCTTTTGTTTAATTTGATTATTTCGTACTTCGAATTCATTTGTGCAACAGCTTGAGGAAACATCCAAAGGGGATCTGAAACCATTGCCTGAAGGTTTGAAACGTGCATATCTGGGAGAAGAACAAACTCATCGCATTATCGGTAATATCTTTCCTTTTCTCCTCTTCAATGGATGCCGATAACTTTCTGTCGAACCTTCGTAAATATTTCCCTTCACTTCCTCAAAATGCTGTGTTTAAAATTTATAAAGTACGGATGACTGGACTTTGGGCATTGATGCTCCTAAATGTCCCTGCTGATATCCGATGGCTTATCGAAGCCAAGGTGAGATTGTCCGGTGAGCCGGACATTAATCTCGCAAAATACATGCCTGGTCTAGGAAAGAGCTACTACGCCAAGAGGCGAAGAGCGAACAGGTTACAAGTATGTTATAAATGTGCTAGATGGAATTGTAACCAGACTTGTCGTTCATTAGGTTTTGCGTCCAGGAATAGAGAAGATAAACTTTCATTTATTAAGAATGGTTTGAGTAATAAGTCGCTGGATAATGTTTTGTTAACTCTCGAGTCACATTCTTGTGGACTTGTTCAGCGTGAATTGCTTAATCTATGGACACAATTCCGTGATGACTTGCAGTGTTATAGTCTAGGGAATCTGACTAAAAACGACCCTGTTTGCCAGTTTATAAGAAAACTGGATGGGAAGCAAATCCCCGACTCATAGAAGGCGTTTCAGCCGTTACTGAACGTAAAACCAGAGGAAGATGTGAGCCACAATCACAACTACTTGTATATTTGAATGTGTGTTGTTGTTGTCGAATTTTATTTCTTTCTTGTTCGTTTGATCTGATTATCAATGTTGTTTTTGTGTTGTTGTTGTTTGTTGATTTTGTTTGTTTTAATTTCAAGTTTTCTTTTTGACAAACCATATGACTACCCTATGGAATAAGTACACGTGGGAGATAAGTGTGGAGGTTTTGTCAACCTCCACCGAAAGTGTATCTCCATTTTTAATGCTTCACGTGGGAGATAAGTGTGGAGGTTTTGTCAACCTCCGCCGAAAGTGTATCTCCATTTTTAATACTTCACGTGGGAGACAAGTGTGGCGGTTTTGTCAAACTCCGCCGAAAGTGTATGTCCATTTTCCATGCTTTACGTGGGAGACAAGTGTGTAGGTTTTGTCAAACCCCGCCGAAAGCATATCTAATTTTTTTCAAATCTTGGGGCGATAAATCTGCATCGAGCAACTCCCACCGAAATTATGTCCCCATGTGTCAAATTTAAGAGTTATATATCCATGCTGCATATTTTGAAATGTCATTACATAACCTGTATTGCACTTGAATCGCATAATACCTAACGTACATCATTGTCTTACACAAGTTTAGAGCACTTTTAGCAATGGAGAAAGCACTAATTCGGCGATTCCAAAATATATGCGTATTTTGTGGATCGCAATTTGGTAAAGATGGAGAGTTTACAACAGCAGCTCTTGATCTTGGTAGGACATTAGCTGCGAGCGGTATTCATTTGATTTACGGAGGGGGTAGTCTTGGGTTAATGGGGTGTGTGTCAACAGCTTCAAACCTAGGCGGGAGCAAAGTTCTTGGCATTATCCCCAAACCTTTAGCTGTACGAGATATCGTAGGCAACACCATGGGGGAAGAGTTACAAGTCTCTAGCATGCATGAGCGTATTGCACATATGGTTGTTAAGTTCGATGCATTTATAGCTTTACCCGGTGGTTATGGCACATTAGAGGAGATATTTCAAATCACCTCTTGGGCACAACTAACCATCCATAAAAAACCCATTGGTTTGTTAAATGTCAATAATTTTTTTGATGGTTTGTTGTCTTTTCTTGATCAAGCAGTAGAAAAAAACTTCATCTCACAGTCGACGAGACAAATCCTGGTTACAGCTTCAACTGCAGGGGAGTTAATTGACAAATTACAAGCATTCGTCTATTCGCTTGATCCAACAATATCTCGGATAGATTGGTTTGGAGAAGGCAACAAGAGGCGTAAACTGGATTTAACGCTCCATCTGTAATCTCTATCTGCTGGTTTGCTTCATTTTCGTTTGCTTTCTCTTTATTGTGTTTTATTTGAGTTTTTTTTTTATGTCATTTCTTTTGAGTTTTTTTCAGATTGTTTCTTTCACCGTAGGTAATATTTTCTAATCTTTGCTTTTAGAGTGGTGGCTTAAAAAGTTTAAGTTCTCTTGAAACGCATTCTGGATCTCTTCAATCCATAATGGCTGAATAAGGAGGCTAACTTCTAAACTTTTTAGACCCCTTCTAACTATCTTGTTTTTGTTTGCTGACTTGTTGAACTTTGTTATTTTATGAGTGAGTTTAGTTTTGCGTAATTTAGAGTTGTTATGTGTTTTTATCTTTATCAGTTTTGATTTAAAAAAAAAAAAACAATTGTGGAAAAACCTGATAATGGCAGAATATGGGGTTTCTTTAACCCTTGAAACGCATTCTCTCTAAATAAATCTGTAGTTTGTTTTTTTCATGTTATTTGAAGTGTCTTGTTTCTTGTTTTGTTCTTTCATAATAAAGGTATATAGGCTGGAAACCTTAAGTCTGCGGGCTCTAGGCCTAAGGATTGTGACAATATAACAATCTTGACTCAGTGTAAAGACGACAAACGTAAACTCTTGTTTCTTGTATTTTTGTGGCGTCAATGAGTAGAATACTGATTGAATTAAGAATACTCTTGGAAAATTATAATGATGCATTGATCTGTTTGCATTGAAATGCGTTTATTGGTTTTCTCTTTTGCCTTTGTGACTTCCTTGCGCAACATTGAGCACTGAGCTATTATCACTGAGTTATTTGTTCACTTAGAGAAAGTTTATGTAATTTAAATGTTTCTTCAGATTTCAATGAATTCTAGAACTTGTTTTGATGGTCACTCAAGGCGAAATCCTAGGCTGTGCAACATTGGGGAAATGATTTAGGCCATCTTTGGACCGTTTGAGCCTTAATAGCCAACCTTGACAGAAATCGATCCCTAGTTACCCCTTTGAGCCT
>SNVD02001493.1:0-15067 GCA_013180625.2 Boswellia sacra
AATTGAATGTACAAAACATCATACCTATTTGTGGTTATTGCTATGGTCTCATCTAAGCTTGCCACATCTTCCTCCATTTCTTTGGACACTTGTATCAAAATTCTTGACTTATTGGAATTTTCTGTCCCTATATGCTCACTAATAGCTACATCCGATCCATTCTTGCGAGTTAACTCAAAATATTGTTGTGGCAAAGAATCAACAACGTCAACTGCAAAAACAAAATGTAAGTCACTAGAGTACCTCATTGCCTCAAAAATATTGAAAAATATCACCTTGCCATCAAACTCTATGATGGGAGTGCCATCATGAACATCACTCGTGGTTCTAACAGTTTTCGAGAATGGTCTCCCTAAAAGAATCGGAGTTGGATTAGGAGATGTATGATCCTCTATTTCAAGGACATAGAAGTTTGCTGGGAAAACCAATTGATTCACCTGCACAATCACATCTTCCACAACTCTTTTGGGATATGCATTTAAATGATCAGCAAGTTGAATGGTAATAACAGTTTTCGCAAAAGGTCCAAGATTTAAAGAAGCATAAATAGAATATGGCATGACATTAATAGATGCTTTTAAATCTAACATAACTCTTTCAAACTTGGTTTTACCAATGGTGCATGGCATGGTGAACGTATCTGCATCTTTGCACTTTGGAGGAATTTTCCTTTGCAATACAGCTGAAACATCTTCCCCCACACTTACTTTCTCATTTCTTTTTAACTTTCTTTTGCTGGTGCATAACTCCTTGAGACATTTTGTATAATGAGGTACTTGCTCGATAGCATCCAGAAGTGGTATATTTACCTCGATTTTGTGAGAAGTTTCGAGGATTTCTTGTTCTTATTCCTCATTTGATTTTGCAAATCTACTAGGAAAAAGTGGAGGAGAAACATATGAAGGAATGGGAGTTATAGGGTTTACCTGAGAAGTCAGTGTTTTGTTCATGGTGGAAGTGGTGTCATCTCCTTCATCAGTTTGTGATTTCTTTGGCAGGACATCTCTAATTGCTTCCCACTTCTCAAAGTTACAGCACTAGCATTCTCTCTTGGATTGATCACCGGCTGAGAAGGTAATTTGTCGGAGCTTTGACTCTCAAATTTGCTCAGGTTAGTGGCCAATTGTCCCATTTGATTTTCCAGGTTTTGGATACTTGCCCTAGTTTCCTGCTGAAATTGCATTGTGTTAGTGGCAGTGCTTTAACAATATCCTGGAGAGACATACCTGAATTTTGTGGAGCTGGTTGTGGTGCTGGTTGTGGTTGTGCTTGAAATGGTTGCTGCACCCTTGGTTGATTGAAACCTGGTGGTCGATTTGGTATGGCATTTGGGGCAATTGGTTGACGATTCGCATATCTTAAAATAGGGTGATCTCTCCATCCAGCATTGTAAGTATTGGAGAAAGGGTCATACCTTTGCCTTGGTTGTCCTGGAAATCCACCCATGGCATTGGCTTGTTCTGTATCTCCTTCTTGCAAAGTTGGACACATGTCGGTTGGATGGTCCATGGCAGAACATACTCCACATGCATAAGATTGCTGCATATGTCCTACAGCCATTTTTTTTACAAGAGAGGTAAGTTCACAAAGTTGTTGTTCAATGTTTGAAGTACTTACCTCATTTACTCTTTTTGGTAGTTGTGGCTCAAATTGACTGCTGAATTGTTGGGAGTTCGCTGCCATGTCACTAATCAAACGTCTTGCAACGTTCGGTGTTTTATTAACTAGTGCTCCACCACTAGCAGCATCAATGATACTCCTTTCAATTGGTAAGAGACCCTCGTAGAAATTGAATTAGGAGTCCATCACTAATTTGGTGGTTTGGACAGCTAGCACATAACCTTTAAATCTCTCCCAATATTCATGAAGTGATTCTCCATTGTGTTGTCGAATGCCACTAATATCTTTTCTAATATTTGTAACTTTTGAGGCTGGAAAGTATTTCTCCAAAAAGAGTTTACTCATCTCATTCCAAGTGGTAATGGTACCTGGTGGTGATGCGTTCGAAACTAGCAAGTATACTAGTCGCACAAGTAATAAAGTGATAAGTAAGATATCGTTCCCACGAGGATTGATTCTAATTGAATTTGTTATTTCTAGCAACAATAAACTAAACAGGGGGGATTTTTGTTGAATGCTTTACTAAATGAAATAAGAATGCAAGTAAAGAATAACAAAACAGAAAGTAAATTTGAATGAAAAATCAATGGGAGAAAGCTGGTTAAGGGATCTTCTCTACCACAAGATATGGATTTGCGAATTAATTGTAGAATTGTCATCTAATTACAGCATTGAAGTTATCAACCGTAGATAATAACAAGCTCTATTACCCCAATCTTTCCTTACTTTGTTGTTAAAAAAAACAAGCTCTTTATTTAATCTCTATCCATTAAACAACCTAGAACAAGCTCTCTGAGTTTAATTCAATGGATGCATTATGATAAGAAAGATAGGTTGATCTAAGCAATAAAAACACAAGCTCGGATTATTTAACTTAGGTTATATTCTCCAATTGTAATCTCTGATCACAATTTTGCTACTAATGATTAGAAATTCAAGACAATTATGGATCAAGATTTCTAGTTAGCAATAAATCACAACCAGATTATATTCAGTTGGCCACTCAAATACAATCAGCAAGCAATCATAAGCATTAAATATGGGAGAATACAAGCAACTTCAATTAGAGAATTGGATAACAATTCCTTACACAATCAACTTACAAAAACCATATCAGGGGCTTTGAAATCACCCTCAACCAATTCAGATGCAGTTACACATGTTTAAGAACGTGGTAAATACAATACAACATGGAGACATTCCAGAAAATGAAAGGGAAGGGAAAAACTTAGCAATTTTGATGTAATTCTCTTTGGATTGTAGTTCTTCCTCTTTCCAAGCTTCCTTTCTCCTTCAAGAACTCCAAGAGATGAAAGAATTCCAGAGCTGAAGCCTCCACCACGTGCTCCCCTCTTCAAGTTATGAAAATAAAACCCTAAAATGTGTTTAAATACTCTGCTACAGTAACTTGCTATAGTGCCCCGTATTATACATGCTACAGTGCTTGTGGAATTATATTTTTATACATCTCACACTGTTTTGATTACAACTTTTGGTACACTGAATGGATTTATAAATCGTAAATTTCTCCAGAAAATAGATTTCGAGAGCTTTCCAACGGTATATAAAATGTCGTCGGGTTCATTGTATATCAATACAATTAAATCCGAGAAGATCACTGACTAGCAGAGGTGAAAATGAAGGGTTTTACTCCATTTTTGTGCAAGTTGCTCCAAAACTCCTACAAACATCAAAACCACACAAAAACATAAAAATACAAGGAATATAGCAAAGAAACATGGACGAATTGATATAAAAGTAATACATAAATAGACACCTATCAAATTCCCCCACACTTAGAATTTGCTAGTCCTCGAGCAACTAAAATGATACGAAACAAAACTAAACCGAAACAGAATCAGAGAAAAATTAAAACACACAATGCTTCAACTTGCAAATAGGCCTCAAAGATTGTACTTAATTATAACCCAAGGAATACTTCAAAATAATGCACTTGATCAAGAATTTTATCTCAAAAATTAGTTTCGCTTCACTTCAATTCCTCACGTGTGTGTGTGTAGAGCCATTCTCACCTAATCACTTGTAACCCGGATGAGTTTATGCTTAAAAATGAATCATATTTAATAGTGAAGATGTATGTATAAATGAACTCCATAGGCCTGTTTTTCAAGTCACTCTCCACTAATGTAGACATGCACAACACCAAGGATCAAGTAGGACTTTATTAAGCTTGTAACGTTTGGCTTGGGTGAAGGTATGATCAAGGATAATAATTTGGCTCAATTCACCCACAAACACATAAATCATTCAAGATTATGTAGAGCTCACCCCTATAACACAACTTTATTTTAATTCACCAGGTTATCCCCCAAACTTATTTAGAATAATCTTCTTTTTTTTTTCTCTTCTCTTCTTCTTCTTTTTTTTTTTTTGTAGAAAACAAAAGAAACTACCCCCCCATACTTTGTTGTTTCATTCTTTTTAAGAACACCCAAGGGTATAGAACTCTTTTTCTTTTCTTTTTCTTTTCTTTTTTTTTTTAACTGCAATTCCACTCCCCCACACTTAAACAATACATTGTCCTCAATGTTTAAGTACATGGAAGATAAGTACAGATGTTTTTCTCTTTTTTTTTTTTACAAACATAATAAAACTCACTTGCATTGCTCATGGCACAATCCAACCTCCTCTAACTTCCCAAAACCAGAACATAGCTCAAAATGTAAATGCGAATGATTTACATGCTCATAGGTAAGGGATAAACTGTTTGGAACAAATTCAATTGAGATTAGGAAATCTTTTAGTGAGTTAACAAAGAAAAAGGTTTACAGAGGCTCAAAGGGGTAACTAGGGATCAATTTTAGTCAAGGTGGCTCTTAAGGCTCAAACGATCCAAAGATGGCCTAAATCATTTCCCTAATGTTGCACAGTCTAGGATTTCGCCTCGAGTGACCATCAAACAAGTTCTAGAATTCATTGAAATCTGGAAAAACACTTAAATTACATAAACTTTCTCTAAGTGAACAAATAACTCAGTGATAATAGCTCAGTGCTCAATGTTGCGCAAGGAATCAAAAGCAAAGCGACAACCAATAAACATTTCAAGCACACAGATCCATGCATCATTTATCATTTTCCAAGAGTTATTCTTAATTCAATCATTATCTTATCATCGACCCACAAAATGCTAGAAAAGAGGTACGTGGCGTTGTTACACCTGAGTCAAGATTGTATATTTCAACAATCCTTAGGCCCAGTAGCCCGCAGACTTAAGGTTTCCAGCCTATATACCTTTAGTATGAAAGAACAAAACAAGATACAAGACACTTCAAACAACATGAAATAAACAAACTACAGATTTATTAAGAGAGAATGCGTTTCAAGAGTTAAGAAAACCCCATATTCTGCCATTCTCAGGTTTTTCCACAATGTTTTTTTTTTCGAATCAAAACTGATAAAGACAAAAACACACAACAACTCTAAATTACATAAAACTAAACTTGCTCATAAAATAACAAAGTCCAACAAGCCAGCAAACAAAAACAAGTCAGTTAGAATGGGTCTAAAAAGTTTAGAAGTTAACCTCCTTATTCAGCCAGTATGGATTGAAGAGATCCGGAATGCGTTTCAAGAGGAATTAAACTTTTTAAGCCACCACTCTAAAAGCCATGATTAGAAAATATTACCTGGGGCGAAAGAAATAACCTGAAAAAAAAACTCAAAAGAAATGACATGAAAATCTCAAATAAACACACTAAAAAGAAAGTAAACAAAAACGAAGCAAACCAATAGATAGAGATTACAGATGGAGCGTTAAATCCAGTCTACGCCTTTTATTGCCTTCTCCAAACAATCTATCCGAGCCGTTGTTGGATCAGGCGAATAGACGAATTCTTGGAGTTTATCAATTAACTCCCCTGCAGTTGAAGCTGTAATCAAGATTTGCCTCGCCGACGGTGAGATGAAGTTTTTTTCTACAGCTTGATCAAGAAAGGACAACAAACCATCAAAAAATTATTGACATTTAACAAACCAATGGGTTTCCGATGAATGTTTAGCTGTGCCCAAGAGGTGATTTGAAATATCTCCTCTAATGTACCATAACCACCAGGTAAAGCTATAAATGCATCAGACTTAATAACCATATGTACAATTGATGCGTTTGAAACTAGCAAGTATACTAGTCGCATAAGAAATAAAGTGATGAGTAAGATATCGTTCCCACGAGGATTGATTCTAATTAAATTTGTTATTCGAAAGCAAAAACAGAGTAAATGGGGGTTTTGTTGATTGATTAACTAAGTGAAATAATAATGCAAACAAAGAATAACAAAACAAAAAGTTAATTCGAATGAAAAATCAATGAGAGAAAGCTGGTTAAGGGATCCTTCTCTACCACAAGATATGGATTTGCAAATTAATCGTAGATTGTCATCCAATTACAGCATTGAAGTTATCAACCGTAGATAACAACAAGCTCTGTTATCTGATAGGTGTCTATTATGTATTACTTTCATATCAATTTGTCCATGTTTCTTTGCTATATTCCTTGGTATTTTTATGGTTTTGTGTGGTTTTGATGTTTGTAGGAGTTTGGAGCAACTTGCACAAAAATAGAGTAAAACCCTTCATTTTCACCTCTGCTAGTCAACCATCTTCTCGGATTTAATTGTATTGATATACAATGAACCCGATGACATCTTATATACCGTTGGAAAGCTCTCGAAGTCTATTTTCTGGAGAAATTTACGGTTTATAAATCCATTCAGTCTACCAAAAGTTCTAATCAAAACAGTGTGAGATGTATAGAAATATAATTCCACAAGTCACTGTAGCATGTATAATACGGGACACTGTAGCAAATCACTGTAGCAGAGTATTTAAACACATTTTAGGGTTTTATTTTCATAACTTGAAGAGGGGAGAACGTGGTGGAGGCTGCAGCTCTGGAATTCTTTCATCTCCTGGAGTTCTTGAAGGAGAAAGGAAGCTTGGAAAGAGGAAAAACTACAATCCAAAGAGAATTACATCAAATTTGCTAAGTTTTTCCCTTTCCTTTCATTTTCTGGAATGTCTCCATGTTGTATTGTATTTACCACGTTCTTAAACATGTGTAACTGAATATGAATTGGTTGAGGGTGATTTCAAAGCCCCTGATATGGTTTTTGTAAGTTGATTGTGTAAGGAATTGTTATCCGATTCTCTAATTGAAGTTGCTTGTATTCTCCCATATTTAATGCTTATGATTGCTTGCTGAGTGTATTTGAGTGGCCAACTGAATATAATCTGGTTGTGATTTATTGCTAGACTAGAAATCTTGATCCGTAATTGTCTTGAATTTCTAATCATTAGTAGCAAAATGGTGATCAGAGATTACAATTGGAGAATATAACCTAAGTTAAATAATCCGAGCTTGTGTGTTTATTGCTTAGATCAACCTAACTTTCATATCATAATGCATCCATTGAATTAAACTCAGAGAGCTTGTTCTAGGTTGTTTAATGGATAGAGATTAAATAAAGAGCTTGTTTTATTAAACAACAAAGTAAGGAAAGATTGGGGTAATAGAGCTTGTTATTATCTACGGTTGATAACTTCAATGCTGTAATTAGATGACAATTTTACAATTAATTCGCAAATCCATATCTTGTGGTAGAGAAGGATCCCTTAACCAGCTTTCTCCCATTGATTTTTCATTCAAATTTACTTTCTGTTTTGTTATTCTTTACTTGCATTCTTATTTCATTTAGTAAAGCATTCAACAAAAATTCCCCCTGTTTAGTTTATTGTTGTTGGAAATAACAAATTCAATTAGAATCAATCCTCGTGGGAACGATATCTTACTTATCACTTTATTACTTGTGCGACTAGTATACTTGCTAGTTTCGAACGCATCAAGTTTTTGGCGCCGTTGCCGGGGATTGATTTTCTAATCAATTTGGTATTCTGTTTTTACTACTGATTCTTGATTGTTATTTCCTGATTGTTTGTGTTTAGGCTTTTATGTCCGAGGGAAAAGCGGATCAAAGACTTAAGAGAATTAAGGAGTTTCTCCAATCCTCGAATTTAAGGCTAAATCGATCAATTTCAACTCCACCTCCAGAATTTGACCTTGCGCGACATACTTCCCTCCCATCTTCTTGCAGTTCAATCAAATCTGAATCGGAAGCAATGGCGATGGAAAACGATCAGACTCTTAGGGAGTTAGCGGCTCCAATTATTGATCAACAACCGCTATGCATAAGCACCAATTCTGAGATAGATTTTGAACTTAAATCTGGACTTATTCATCTCTTACCTACATTTCATGGTATTGCAGGAGAGGATCCGAACAAACACCTCAAAGAATTTCATGTGGTATGCTCAAGTATGAAGCCAACCGGCGTTTCTGAAGAGCAAATTAAATTGAGAGCTTTCCCATTCTCATTAGCAGATTCGGCAAAAGATTGGTTATACTACCTACCACAAGGTACCATTACCACTTGGAATGAGATGAGTAAACTCTTTTTGGAGAAATACTTTCCAGCCTTGAAAGTTACAAATATTAGAAAAGATATTAGTGGCATTCGACAACACAATTGAGAATCACTTCATGAATATTGGGAGAGATTTAAGAGGTTATGTGCTAGCTGTCCAAAACACCAAATTAGTGATGGACTCCTAATTCAATATTTCTATGAGGGTCTCCTACCCATGGAAAGGAGTATCATTGATGCTGCTAGTGGTGGAGCACTAGTTAATAAAACAACGAACGTGGCAAGACGTTTGATTAGTGACATGGCAGCGAACTCCCAACAATTCAGCAGTCAATTTGAGCCACAACTACCAAAAAGAGTAAATGAGTTAAGTACTTCAAACATTGAACAACAACTTTGTGAACTTACCTCTCTTGTAAAAAAATGGCTGTAGGACATATGCAGCAATCTTATGCATGTGGGGTATGTTCTGCCATGGACCATCCAACCGACATGTGTCCAACTTTGCAAGAAGGAGATACAGAACAAGCCAATGCCATGGGTGGATTTCCAGGACAACCGAGGCAAAGGTATGACCCTTTCTCCAATACTTACAATGCTGGATGGAGAGATCACCCTAATTTAAGATATGCGAATCGTCAACCAATTGTCCCAAATACCATACCAAATCGACCACCAGGTTTCAATCAACCAAGGGTGCAGCAACCATTTCAAGCACAACCACAACCAGCACCACAATCAGCTCCACAAAATTCAGGTATGTCTCTCCAGGATATTGTTAAAGCACTTGCCACTAACACAATGCAATTTCAGCAAGAAACTAGGGTAAGTATCCAAAACCTGAAAAATCAAATGGGACAATTGGTCACTAACATGAGCAAATTTGAGAGTCAAAGCTCAGGAAAATTACCTTCTCAGCCGGTGATCATCCAAGAGAGAATGCTAGTGCTGTAACTTTGAGAAGTGGGAAACAATTAGAGATTCCACCAAAGAAATCACAAACTGATGAAGGGGATGACACCACTTCCACCATGAATAAAACATCATCTTCTAAGGTAAATCCGAAAAACCCCATACTTCTTCATACGTCACCTCCACATTTCCTAGCAGATTTGCCAAAATCAGGAAGGAGGAACAAGAAACAAGAAATCTGGAAACTTTTCGCAAGATCGAGGTAAAACATACCACTTCTGGATGCTATTAAGCAAGTACCTCGTTATGCAAAATTTCTCAAGGAGTTATGCAACAACAAGAGAAAGTTGAAGGGAAATGAGAAAGTAAGCGTGGGGGAAAATGTTTCAGCTGTACTACAAAGAAAAATTCCTCCGAAATGCAAAGATCCAAGTACGTTCACCATTCCATGCACCATTGGTAGAACCAAGTTTGAAAGAGCTATGTTAGATTTATGAGCATCTATTAATGTCATGCCCTATACTATTATGCTCTTTGATACGCTTCAGATCTATGTATTGGACCCCTTGCGATCAAAACTACAGGCTAGATTGATAGACCTACCTAACGTGGCTGCCCCTTCGAGCTTCTCCCCCTCATCTTCTCTTGTCCCCACTTATACTTAAGTGACATATCACCACAGGCCTATTGTTTTGCGGTTTGCGACATGTTATGTGTTCGCCTAGCGTGCAAGGTTTAAATGTCAATTTGGTTTTCGTTTTCCAGCCCAGACATTCTATGTTCTCGGAAATGGAGGATGAAGAAATCTCACCAATCCAACACCGATTCTTTTGGGGAGACCATTCTTGAAAACTGCCCGAACTAAGATTGATGTTCACGACGGCACTCTCACCATGGAATTTGATGGCGAGGTGATTCGTTTCAATATTTTTGAGGCAATGAGGTACCCTAGTGACTTGTATTATGTTTTTGCAGTGGATGTTATCGATTCTTTGGCACAACAACTTTTTGAGTTAACTCGCAAGGATGCATTGGAAGTAGCCATTCGTGAGCACATTGGGGCAGAAAATTCCAGAGAATCGAGGAAGTTGATACAAGTGTCTAAAGAAGTGGAGGAAGCTGTGGCAAGCTTGGATGAGACTATAGCTATCACCACAAACAGGTATGATATTTCGTACATTGAATTGCCTTTATCTAATGAGAAACTTCTACCTTCTGTGATGAAAGCACCTGTCTTGGAGCTTAAGCCTCTTCCAGATCATTTAAAGCATGTATTCCTAGGTGAGAAAGATACTTTGCCAGTCATAATAGCAAAGGGTCTTGCACCATTACAAGAAGAGAAACTCATCCGAGTGCTCCGAGATCACAAAACGGCCATTGGGTGGACAGTCGCTGACATCAAAGGTATTAGTCCAGCCGTATGCATGCACCGCATCTTGTTAGAAGAGGGATCCAAGCCCACTAGAGAAGCACAGCGGAGGCTGAATCCTCCCATGATGGAAGTTGTCAAGAAAGAAATCCTGAAATTGTTGGATGTGGGTGTGATTTATCCAATTTCGGACAGCAAGTGAGTGAGTCCAGTCCAAGTTGTTCCGAAGAAATCTGGTGTTACGGTGGTTAAGAATGACAATAATGAGCTAGTTCCCACTCGTATCCAAACCGGGTGGGAGTTTGTATTGATTATCGAAAGCTCAATTCTGCAACTCGCAAGGATCACTTTCCTTTGCCATTCATTGATCAAATGCTGGAGAGATTAGCAGGTCATTCTCATTATTGTTTTCTTGATGGCTATTCAGGATATAATCAGATTGTCATTGCCCTGAGGATCAAGAGAAAACTACATTCACATGCCCATTCGGTACATTTGCCTATCGACGCATGCCATTCGGTCTTTGCAATGCCCCTGCCACTTTCCAAAGGTGTATGGTAAGTATTTTCTCTGATTATGTTGAGAATATTATTGAGGTATTTATGGATGACTTTAGTGTTTTTGGTGATTCTTTTGATAAATACCTTGACAACCTTACCCTTATACTTCAAAGATGTATAGAAACTAACCTTGTTCTGAATTGGGAGAAATGTAATTTTATGGTAGATCAGGGTATAGTTTTGGGACATGTTATTTCTGCTAAGGGTATAGAGGTGGATAAATCCAAGATAGATCTTATATGTACCTTACCACCTCCCACGAGTGTGCGGGATATTCGTTCGTTTCTTGGTCATGCAGGTTTTTATCGTAGATTCATCAAAGATTTCTCGAAGATAGCATTGACCCTATGCAGATTATTACAGAATGATGTGGCCTTTGAATTTGATGAGAAATGCAAAGAGGCATTTGAGAAACTGAAGGAACTCTTGACTTCGGCTCCAGTAATCCAATCTCCGAATTGGAATCATCCATTCGAGATCGTGTGTGATGCAAGTGACTACGCTGGGGTGCTGTTTCTTGGGTCAACGCATTGGCAAAACAAACCCCAAAAAAAAAAAAAATTCCACAGCCATTTACTAGCAGCTCGGACTTAAATGATGTATCAACGTAATTATTCTACACTGAGGAAAGAGCTGCTAGCGGTTATTTTTGCTTAGAAAAGTTTCGATCTTATTTGATTGGTACTAAAGTAACCGTTTATTCTGATCATGCAGCTTTGAGGTACTTGCTCACAAAGAAAGATGCTAAACCAAGGCCTTATCAGGCTGGATACTCTTTACAGGGAGTGTGACTGGAAATCAAAGCAAGAAGGTGAGGAAAAACCTTAGTGGACAGAAACCACTCTTTCTCAGTCGCACTTGTTACATGATCAAGAATGCACTGCCATTACAAGAAAGTTTTCCAGATTGACAATTGTTATCCTAAATGTAAGTAGCCCCTTGGTATGCAGATATTGTCAATACTTAGTTACCAAAAGCTAACCCATGACTTGACTCGAGCCAAAGAGACAAGATCAAGAACCATTGCCAAGTATACATAGGGATGATCCGTGACGTTTATGAGAAGCATTGATTTCTCGACCCCAACGCCTACGTGATAAGGAACGGTGCATTTCTGAATTGGAATGTAATTCAATTTTGACCTTCTGTCATTCTTATGCATGTGGCGGTCATTTCGGACCAAAAAGAACAGCCCCTAAAGTTCTTGATTGTGGATTCTACTGGCCATCATTGTTCAAAGATGCATATCTGTTCTGCAAAGCTTGTGACCGTTGTCAAAGGACAGGTAATTTAAGTGCCAAAAATCAAATGCCACAAACCCGTATACTTATTGTCGAGATTTTTGATGTGTGGGGTATTGATTCCATGGGTCCTTTTCCTTCATCATTTGGTAATGTTTACATTATACTTGCTGTGGATTATGTTTCTAAATGGGTAGAAGCAAAAGCTACGAGAACTAATGATTCTAAAGTTGTTGTAGATTTTGTAAAACTTAACATTTTTGCGAGATTTGGAACACCAAGCGCACATGCATTAGCTGAATAAGAGGGACACACTTCCATGCAATCAGATCATCCACTTTGCACAGCATGCTCAATGCAAATAAACTCACATCTACACCTCACAAGTTGTCTACTGCCACATGCATACACAAACTAGTGGTTCAAGTTGAAGTTCAAATCCGAAGAAGTCCAAGTCCACTTCTTCGAGAAGACACCAGCATGAATCACGAACCAGAATAAGCATGGCACGTCCCTTTACGAACCTCCCCCACGTACATGACTGCAATTTGGGCATACCACGGTCAATGCTTTCACAACCGCACCACACACTTCCCCATACTCCGGTATGTCTCCGTATAGGTTAGTCTATGGTAAGCCATGCCACCTTCCGGTAGAGCTTGAACACAAAGCATGGTAGGCAGTAAAGCTTTGTAACATGGAGATGGATGCTGTTGGAGAACAAAGGAAGCTTCAACTGCAAGAATTGGAAGAACTTAGAAATGATGCCTATGAGAATTCCAGAATTTACAAGGAGAGAACTAAGGCATTTCATGATAAAATGATCTCCAGGAAGAATTTTGAAGTGGGACAGAAAGTTCTTTTATTTCATTCTCGCCTCAAGTTATTTCCAGGTAAATTACGATCTCGATGGGTTGGACCTTTTGTTATTACTAATGTTTTTCCCCATGGTGCAGTGGAAATCAAGAGCTTAAAAACGGATAAAGTATTCAAGGTGAATGGGCACAGGTTGAAGCCTTACTATGAGAATTCAGTGATGCAGGACATCGATGGGGTACCTCTCTACGAGCCAACTTATCTTGATGGGTGAGGACAGATAACGTCAGGCTGAGGACGTTAAACAAGCGCTTATTGGGAGGCAACCCAATGTTTTTGAAATATAAATAAAAAGAGACAAAGAAAAGAAGGTAGTATTGATCAATTTTTGTGTTTCGAGGAGATTACTCTCATGGGCTATTATAATTGATCAGGTTTTATCTCTCTTTGCCATTTGTCTCATTTGCTTTGTTGTTTGTTTTTGACTTTCATTTGCTCTTGTGGTTTTATTTCTTTTATGTGTCTCTATTTTCTTTTCTTTTCTTTTCTTTTCTTGTGTTTAATTTGATTATTCCGTGCTTCGAGTTCAGTTGTGCAACAGCTTGAGGAAACATTCAAACGGGAGTTGAAGCCATTGTTTGAAGGTTTGAAACGTGCATATCTGGGAGAAGAACAAACTCAATCGCATTATCGGTAATATCTCTCCTTTTCTTCTCTTCAATGGATGCTGATATCTTTCTATCGAACCTTCGTAAATATTTCCCTTCACTTCCTCAAAATGCTGTGTTTAAAATTTATAAAGTCCGGATGACTAGACTTTGGGCGTTGATGCTCCTAAATGTGCCTGCTGATATCCGATGGCTTATCGAAGCCAAGGTGAGATTGTCCGGTGAGCCGGACATTAATCTCGCAAAATACATGCCTGGTCTAGGAAAAGAGCTACTACGCCAAGAGGCGAAGAGCGAAAAGGTTACAAGTATGTTATAAATGTGCTAGATGGAATTGTAACCAGACTTGTCGTTCATTAGGTTTTGCGTCCAGGAATAGAGAAGATAAACTTTCATTTATTAAGAATGGTTTGAGTAATGAGTCGCTGGATAATGTTTTGTTAACTCTCGAGTCACATTCTTGTGGACTTGTTCAGCGTGAATTGCTTAATCTATGGACACAATTTCGTGATGAATTGCATTGTTATAGTCTAGGGAATCTGACTAAAAACGACCCTGTTTGCAAGTTTATAAGAAAACTAGATGGGAAGCAAATCCCCGACTCATAGAAGGCGTTTCAGCCGTTACTGGACGTAAAACCAGAGGAAGATGTGAGCCACAATCACAAATACTTGTATATTTGAATGTGTGTTGTTGTTGTCAAATTTCTTTTTTCTTGTTTCGTTTGATCTGATTACCAATGTTGTTTTTGCATTATTGTTGTTTGTTGATTTTGTTTGTTTTAATTTCAAGTTTTCTTTTTGACAAACCATATGACTACCCTATGGCATAAGTACACGTGGGAGACAAGGGTGGAGGTTTTGTCAACCTCCACCGAAAGTGTATCTCCATCCATCCGCCCCCTCACCAAGCTTCAAGGGGGAGGACAAGTGTGTAAGTCTTGTCAAACCTAGCCGAAAAGCATATATCATTTTTTCAAATCTCGGGGCGATAAATCTGCAATCGAGCAACCCCACCGAAAGTATGTCCCCATGTGGCAAAAATTTGAGAGTTTTATGGTGTATTTACATTCTGCACATTTATATGTATTCCAAACCTGTCTTGCAATGAAAAAGATAATATCTAACGTGTCTTACACAAGACTATAGCACTTATAGAAATGGAGAAAACACCAATTCGGCAATTCCGTAATATATGCGTATTTTGCGGATCGCAATTTGGTAAAGATGGAGAGTTTACCACAGCAGCTCTTGATCTTGGTAGGACATTAGCTGCGAGGGGTATTCATTTGATTTATGGAGGGGGTAGTATTGGGTTAATGGGGTGTGTGTCGACAGCTGCATCCCTAGGAGGGAGCAAAGTTCTCGGCATTATCCCTAAACCATTAGCTGTACGAGATATCGTAGGCAAAACAATCGGGGAAGAGTTACAGGTCTCTAGTATG
>SNVD02001494.1:0-14966 GCA_013180625.2 Boswellia sacra
CAAGCGTCGTGACCTAGTCTTACCCGTTGAGTGTATTGTACCCCTACCTGAGATCAACCCTACCTCCCGGGCGCCCATATTCAAAGTTGAATTCCATACTCCGGATAAAATTGATCTCGAGAGAGACGAGTACGAATTCTACGAGCAGAGACTGAGATTGCCCGTCAAATTAGGGGGTGTAATAGATAGGGAAAGATTCGCTAAAGTTATGGGCAATATACTAGTACATAAATTTGCAGGATAGTCATGAAAATTAGTCGCACAAGATAGACATAGTGTTCTAGCTTACTCGCGTGCCTAGTGATTTTATTATCTATAAATCGATAACTTATGAATGATGTATAGCACCTTGAGGCTGATATACATCAAGATTGATTCATCTGTGACTCGATTCGGGATGTGAATACTCTTGAAACTAGGTTGTAAGAGTCGATGAAGCGATCCATACAATTACCCAAACATCTTTGTTCATAACTGTCTAATGATGCGCCAGGTTTTTTTACGCAGGTGCTGTAACACTTCTCGGCAATGTCCTCCACCAACTCTTGCATCGTGGCGGCTGCTATCTCTGCCTGGATTTGCTTCTTTACCTCTTGAGTATCGATCTTGTCCATGATTAGTTTGAAAAGGGTTAATTTATGTGATTATGGTTCAGATCAGGTAACAATAGAGAGTCAACACAACTATCGCCGGAGAGCAATGGCATGTTTTGCCATTCGCGCAGATCAGATTGGTGCGCGAGCAACACACGACCACGTGGTTGCTGACAAGTCAGGGGTTCTTCTTCAAGACATTGTTTTCTTGTTGAACAAGACTCACATTGATAGATTTGTAGATTCATCATGACTTTAAAGAAATCTCGCGATGCGAGAACTCAGGTCCACGTATGGAGTAAACTTCTCCAAGGTAGAATGGCAATACAGAAAGTTATCACGTCTGTGAGAGAATTCGAAAAAGCATCCAAAGATGAGGATTCGTCTGATCAAAGTGATAGCAATCATTTAATCATACCCGCCGAAGATTCGACGATAAAGAGTGTTAGTAAGCTACTAACTTGTCTTCTTAGATTGCGAGATACCTATAGATCTAAAAGCCAGCTTTGTCTAGACGCGGACTCCGAATGCACGACATCCGAGGAGAAAGGAGAGGGTGACGATGACCAAACAGTAGATGTTGATGCACTATTAAATAACAAACATGAATCTTATGAAAAAATCAGGAATGACATCATCCAAAAGTGGTGTGAGAAGACAAAGATTAGTAACATTCCAAAGAAAGGCTACGTAGCTCTCGAACTACCGACATTGCAACTCATTGCGAACGCCATCAAAGATAAAGAAAGGCTGATCCGACGCACTCAACTGGACAGAACTAGCCATCTTGATGATGCTTATCACCCCGAAAACTTTAACGACGATGACTTTTATCACATTCTTTTGAAGGAGATGATCAGTAAAGATGAAGATCAGAGATGGACTGAGCTCCAGAGACAGAGGTACAAAAATAAGCGAAAAGCCGAAACTAAAGCAACCAAGGGTAGAAAAATCAAGAAGGATCTTATTCCTAAACTGGTCAACTTCATGGCACCAACACGACCCAAAAACGCCCCGGATGTGGAACCTATGCACAATCAATTACGGGACGAACTCATGAGATCTCTTTTCGGCGGAGGTGTCTCGAAGACCTGAGTCGACCAGCCACTACTCTAGACACTACCTAAAGTAGCTCGAGCAAGCTATTAAGCTGGACCTATCACTCATTGATGGACGGATGAATCTGGATTCTGTCGTGGAACCGAATCGGGTGAAGTCAAACTTACGTCACGAAGTCATCACGAAGCAGACGGTTCGTTGTGTTTGACTTACGCACGCCTGATGCGCGCGCAACGATTTGCAGTGATAAATAAAACAAGCACCACGCGCAATTACGTTACTCATTCATCCAGTTTCCAACTGAATCCATAAACCTTGTCATTCATCGCATGGAAAACAGTCACTAATCGGATGGACACACGGTAATCATTGCCAGTATTAATAATTCAACAAATATACCAGCTGGAATCTGTTCATCATGTCTGGTAAAAAGGTAGCATCGATTTTTGACAAAAAAGATGACGATGACCAAGAGCACAATCATGGCCAAGCCTTCTACGCCGGCGGTTCAGAGCACAGCGGTCAACAGATTCTTGGTCCTGACCGTGAAATGAATGTAGTCGAGAATCTATTGAACGACGCTCGCCGTCATGCGCATCAGAATCCTGAACCGAGCGATAATGTATTGCCGGTGACATTGTGGAGAAACGGTTTCACCGTGGGAGAAGAAACGGAGTTGCGGGATTACGCCAGCAATAGAGATTTTATTGATAGCTTACGTCGCGGCGAGATACCACCAGAACTGGCATCTAGGGTGAGAGGGAATATGGTTGATGTGAAGTTGGAAAACAAGGCCTTTCAAGATTACGAACCAAAGCCACAGAAAACTCCAGCATTCACAGGTGAAGGGTACCGGCTCGGTGCACCAGCACCTGCAGTCGTCAAAGATCAACAACAATCCACGAGTTCAAGCGCTGATTCCATAGAGACCTCGAAACCCTCACTCGATGAAATCAGACAAGCCCGACTGGCCAGGTTCGCACCAAAACCTAAACCCAAAGAAAGTTAACTAATTGGCCAAGCTCTCGTGTCAAACCAATGCTACTTGATTGAGTATTATTTGTCAGAGAAATTTATTTATTCATCTAAGCTATAGGTTAATTATTCATATAAGGCATGGGTCGGCCCCTATCTAATGTGGACCTGTTGCGATTAGATCTATCGGTCAAGGGGTTGTTTCTGCCTAGAGTCTGCATTCTCTTGTTTCCGAACATCATGCCTCCGTCTCTGGGATCTATCATACCCTCGCCTCCATAGCCTCGTCTAACAAGTGCTGTGGCTGTCTCACGTCGCCTTTTACCACCGAGGACAGGTGTTGTGAGTCCTTGGCCAGTATCAGGGTTAATGGCTTGGTGTGTGAGTTCATTGAAGCGTCTTCGGAATGCAACGTCCAGAGTACATTTGTCGACCTGTCTAGAGTTCCTCATACGCCTGTCAAGCCTATTGACTATATTTCTCTGGCCCATTCCATTTCCTAAAGCCCCATATTTACTATCGTCGCTCTTGTCGTCCTCATCTATACCCTTTAGCCTTTGGAGATCGCGCGCTATCTGGATTGCATTCTTATCGATGAATGCGTCTTCACTGATGTCGTCGTCAGATTTGTTTCCAAACCAACCAAGCTCTACAGACGCTAATATATGCGAGAGTGTTCCAAATCTATGGAGTATCATGCCAGCAAATTGAATGACCAAAATGAAGGCAAAGAAGAATACGAAGACCAAACCAATCGGTTCCATCTCGAGTTTCTCTTCCTTCACTGTCACCTCGCCTGTATCCGGGTTGATTGTCGCGTTTACCTTGGCTCCGAACGGCCACTCAACATGAATAATATCCTTATGGAGTTGTAACAGGAAGACGGCAAGAATGAAGAGAGCGTTGAGCATGAATATAGCAAACACAACCCTGTTCCTCAGTTCTTTGAGCTCGCTTGCAACACGCGCTTGATGATCCTTGTTGGAGTCAAGCGGGTAGAGGTACTTCTCAATGAGCTCCTTCCAGAAGCGCGTCTCGTGTTCGGACAAGAACATTATTTCGCCATCTTTGAGATCTTTGTCCTCGATCCAGAATGGATCCTTGGGATCATCACGAATCACTTTGTTCTGCTTACCAGCGACACGCTCGTCTGGATTGGAGCCAAAGTCGTCGTCGACGTCGTCATCGTCATCGTCCGGATGGTTCATATCATCATTGAGCGCCGCCAACTGTTGGTGACGTCCGAACTGCTGCTGTTTGTTGTGTCGATGGTCGAAAGGGTTCTCTAGGTGGCCTTCCCGGCCCATGATCGAGCCGGGCTGGTAGTTGATGGCGCCGGCAGGTGCATTGCGCGGATGTCCGTGACGTTGCGGCACCGGCATAATGGTGTCGAGCTTGGTGTTGATCTGCCGCATGGATTCGCTGATGTGAATCAGATGCACTTCCTCTTTGTTGGGTTTCGAGTGAGTGAAGAACATGCACTTAACTAGATTGCCCAGATTGAAACTTATGCCACCCTCCTCATCGTCCGTGTCCTTCCTGTTTAGCAGCGTCAATATGCCACCATTGGCGCCACTCTTCTTCACCTCTGCCTGTTGCTTCTTCTCCTCTTCAATCTCGGCCTTTGTCTTTTTAGTTTGCACCTCACGCGTGCCCCAAGATACCACATTCAGGTTGATTAGGGAGTAGATCATCAGCAGCAAGTACATGGAAGGCACGCACAACAAGTACAGCACAATGGGATAGAAGCAGCTGAACTCCTGAGGGTGAGCTAGGGCCGCTATGAAGAAAGAGGCGAGCAGGGAGAGAAAGAAGATGTTGGTGGGCGAGAGGACACTGTCTTCGATCATTTGGATGGCAGTGCCAACGAAGACGGCCATCATGAGGAGAGCGTAGGCGGCTGACATGATCTGGGCGACCAGGATCTGGACCTCAGACTTGCAGGTGAAGCAGATGATGATGTAGAGCAGAATGGGCACCATGTTGATGGCGAACGAGTCCCAGTTGGAGATATGGAAGACGGCGTTCATGGCGCCCACCAACATGAGGAATATGGTGCCCGGGCCGAGGATGGTGCCAAACATGAGCATGCCCTGGTAGATGATGTAGGGCAACGAGATGCTGTCGTTAATGGCCACGGTCTTCTTGTAGTCACCCAAGAGGTCCACAATGTTGGCCATTGTAGACGGGGCCCAGCGGCGGCGCTGTGTGTAGAACTCGCCGAAGCCTTCCGGGCAATGTGTGTAGGCGTCGCTGGCGGCACTGTACTCGACTCGATAGCCGCGCTGCAACAATAGCGTACACAGCCATCTGTCCTCGCCTTGATCATATTGCACATAGTGGCTGGCCTCCTCACTCTTCTGAGTGTACCTCCGCATCACATTGTCGTCCATCAGCGCCTTGGCGCGGAACAGCGAGAAGCAACCGGGCGAACAGAGGACGCAGCCGAACATGTGCTCTGTGGACTTGTGGAGCCAGTGACCGATGGCGTACTCGAACTTTTGGTACCAAACCATCGGCCCTGAGCCCACTGGATGGATTCGCCCACAGGCGGCGCCCAAGTTACGGTTCTTCTTCATGAGGTCCACAAGCAGCTGGACTGCGTGCGGTCGGAAGTTGATGTCTCCGTCGAGCGTCAGGATGTAGGTGTTCTCGGCCATGGTTGCTTTGCGGTTCACGTCAATGGGCAGCTCCATGAGCCTGTGGCCCAGTAGGTAGTACATGTACATCACCTGGGACCAGCGTTTGCGGTGACGAATCTTGATCTTGTCCTTGAGGTGAGCTACGAGCTTGTTCTGGCCCGGCATCACCCATTCGAGCCGACCGCCGTAGGGAGTGGGGTACCTCTTGGGCGGTCGCAGACGAATGTCGCACTGGTGGACATTGCTCGCCGCAATGTTGATGGCCTCGACGAGTTGCTTGACGAACCTATTGACCTGCATGAGCTCGTCGTCGTCGTCGCTAAGCTCAAAGGCGTCGTCGAAGAAAATGTGCACCTCGAACTCGTAGTAGTCGGGATCAATGATGCGCAGGTACTTCTGGGCATTGCGCCTAGCGCTCTGGTCCTCGTCCATTCGCAACACCGACTTGAGCATCTGAGTCATCTCCTCAACCGTTTCGTGCCACATGGTTGCGCAGGCGTAGATGCGCGTGATGTGATCTGTCGATTGCACCAGACTGCCAGCATTCTGGCCTCCGGCGCCGTTCGTAAGGGTGGCCGACTTGTTCTTGCCACCCACCTGAATGGCGCCATCGGCGAGCCCGCTGGTGCTGCCCAGATGCTCGCTTATGGTTTCGTAGTGTTGCGAGGAGTCCTGTTGAGAGGATTGCACGAATTGATTTTGAGTCAAACAATTGGTCGACGAGGACGAGGAGGAGTTCATGAGATTCAAGTTTGAGTGGTCGAGAGGATTCGAGTTCAAATTCACGTCCTCCGATTTGATCTCGGACTCCTCGTCGCGGCGCCGACTCAATGCAAGCGACTGGTCAATTATGACGCCGCAATACATCGGGTTCACGAACAGCTTGTCTGTGGTGGCGAGTCGCTCGCAACGAGGCATCCAAATGTGCACCGTAATCCAAGCCTGGCTGACTAGCCAAATGAGCCACATGAAGGCGTGGATATTGGTGAAGTAGCTGGCAATGGTGGCCTCGGGGCCGCCCATCATCAAGTTCAGCGGACTCCCGGGGGTGTGGCCGGCCGCAGACGACATGAAGGGGATTTTGTGGCAGGTCCAGAAGAGGTAAGTGGGCAGCCAGCGGTTGGAGTTGCAGCGATCCTCGAAGTGGATGCCGCAGGCGGCAATCAGCATGGACAGTGTGATGGGTATGGTGAGCACCAGGGGGAAGGCGAAACTGAAGCGCTGAATGCAAATGCGACAGGCAAACTTGCCGAATACATAGCAGAGCCAGGCGGAGATGATTTGCGTGCAGATGGCATAGATCACAATGTTTGGCTGCGAGGTTAAATAGATGGGATCGTCGTCGATGCCAGCCATCATGTTGGCAGAAGAGGAAGCCGCCGACGAGGCTGCCGTTGCTGCTGATGACGATGAGGCTGAGGATGGAGATGAGGTTGAGGCGGCGGATGAGGTGCCTTGTGCGGGCGCCTGGAGGGCTAGCGCCTGAGGCAGTGATGGCGGTTGATTTGGCGCGAACGACTGGGCGTTCAGATCGAGCTTGACCTTGGTGACGAGGATGGAGTGCTGATTGAAGGCCAGCTTGAAGTTGGCGAATATGGGCCTAACTTGGCCGTCGATCAGGTAGCGCACGGCCAGCATGGTGCCAAAGATGAGGGTAATCTTCCAAATGGAGACAAAGATGTAGGTGAAGTAGCGGGTCTTGCGCAGTTGCTCCTTCACATCGGACAGGTACTTGATGAGCTTGAAGGAAGACTTGGGATTCACATAGTTCTCCCACCAGCCGAAGGAGGCCAAGAGTATGGAGATGGGGATGAGGATACTCTCGATGTCGTGCTGGAACTGGACTTTGGGGCTAGCGAAATGGTTGTGCGTGTCGTGGTAGTGTTTCCAGGGCCAGATGAAGAAAGCTGAAATTTGAGCGATTAGCGCGAGCACATCGGCCACCAGTTTCAGGCCCCACTGACTGTGGTCGGTCTTGCGGTTGCGCGACAAGATACCCAGAACGCCTGGCACGAAACATATGCAACTGGTAAGCATCACGCCGCGGATCACATCGAGCGATGGCAAGGCCACGTAGACGAGCACCACAATCCCGACGATGTGCAGCGACTCGAATAGGATCACAGTGAGAAAGACACTCTTGCAGGGCCGCCGGTAGGACTTGAAGATGCACATGCGCGCCGACCGGAAGAGCACGAAGAGCTCGGGTGTGATTAGCACAAAGAATAGGGCCCAAATCCATGAGATTCGCTCAGGATCGTCCAGATTGAACTGAGTTTGGTAGTGTTTGTCGCGTTCGAGTCCGGGCACCCCGTGATTGCAGATACTGACTGTCTTACGCGGCTTTATCATGCTGGCCATAAGGAGCACCAGCGATTTGGACAAGGCGGCGCACAGCAACACCACGACAAAGGTGATGACGTACGTGATCGCCTTGAGGAACTTGAGTATCGCCTCGATGGACTTGTTCTCAGCCGTCTCATCTTCATCGGTGTTTGGAGACACCACAAACACGTCCCAAGCATCCGAAGTTGCATCACTGTTGAGCATAGAGCGGCTCGAGTAGCCGCCGTTCTGGTCTTGGTGTTGTTGTTGTTGTTGTTGCTGTTGTTGCTGTTGCTGAGACTCTTGCTGTTGCTGACGCTGGAGCTGCGAGTTCAATGTGGTCTCATTGTTGATGTGGTTGTTGTTGTTGGCACCGCCACCACCGCCGCCCATGTTGCTCATCATCATCATTTGATGCTGATGCAGCATATCGTCGCCAGGAAGCATATTCATCCTGGACCCAATTTGTTGTACCGAACCAAACCAAACCAACCAACGGAAGTCCTCACTGACTCAAGCGTCGTCGGCCAGCGTCGACGACGACCACGGCGAGCGACCTAAATTTGGCAAACTTCTGCGAGCCACTGACCGGGCGCAGCTCAGACAGCGCACGTTCGCTCGCCTTAGTGAAGGCACACACATCTTAAGTCTCCTCGATGTTGCGGCTCTTCACCTTGCTCGGCGTCTGCTGCTCGTCCCGCCGAGACAGCGAGCTAGCGAGCCGGCCGCATGACCAAAGTCTCCGAGCTCACTCGACGCTTGAGAGCCGTTTAACCTGCCCGCTGACTCGGCACCCGACTGGCGTCGCTTCAAACCTCTCAAATGCCTTTCGCCGTCGCTCCGGCTCGGTCTTCCCAAGTCCCCAGCTCTCCATGTCACTTTCTTTCGCTTGCTCTTGAAGACATCCCGAATCTGCGACAGCTGCCCAAAGAATTCGCTTTCTATTCCAAGCCGGACAGTTTTGACGACAACGACCACGAGCAAAGGCAAATCGGCCCGAGAGATACTTGAATTGTTAGATGAAACAAGTGTGTAACTGCAAGTGCGCACGCGCATCTCTTCGCCGCACGCCCAATGGATCTTGACCCATTTCTTCATTTGCAAGCTTTTTCTTCTCGCTCGCTCGCTCCTTCTCTCTCGACCACCTTCTCACTGGCTAGCTATCATCCCATGAGTATCCCACCCCTGCGATCTACTCACTGGCGTCTGCACTCTCTCTGCACTTAACGCTCTCTGAGCTGATAGATACCGACGAATGGCGAATAGAAAAAGTTTAGCCAGCTCGCCGACTACCACCCCTAACCTTGTTGCAATGGAGCGGACAATTTCTTGGAACCGCTTGACGGGCTACTCATGGAGTATTCACTTACTCTCGCATCTGCTTTGTAGCTCCGCACTTCTGACAAGAGCACCTTAGAAGTGCACTGAACACTAGAGACAACAGGAAAAATCGGTCTAGTTGGTCAGCCCATTGGCTTTATGTTTGTTCAGGGTCCCTTTGGTCAAGCATATTGAGAAATAGATTGTCGCCACGCTTCTCTTGGATTTTACGGTAAAAATACCTACACACAGCCTCTTGGAGCCAGGGCTGGTAATAGTAATCAGCTCGACGTTCCTCCTCTGTGTCGCCTAGTGTTGGGTGCTGTTGCTGGTGATTCAAGTGGGATTGCGTCTGCTGTTGTTGGAGCTGTGATTGTTGGGGCTGTTGTTGTTGCTGTTGCAGCTGCTGCTGCTGTTGCTGCGGCTCATTTGAGCTCGGCTTACTGAGATCACCAGAGTGTGAGGCCAACCACCTATTCGTGAATTGATGCGGATCTTTAGCAAAGCTAGTGAAGAGATCAAAGGTATTCCGTGTGTTTTTTATAGCCTCTAGAGTATCACATATCTTTTCATCCAACTGTTGCAGTTCCTGGATGTTTGTGCTTGACATCATCAGTGTGCTTATTGAGGAGTCTTTGGCACTTTCTTCAACCTCGACATCAATGTCGTAAATTGAACGCTGAGTTTCGCCGATGCCTCGCACAATTGAATGATATATTACAATTGGATCCGGTGGCGATAAAAAGTGATTTAACTTTTCTGGTAGTTCCGAGTATTTCATCCTTTTGCAATCGAAAATTGATTTCAAATATTTATCGTTATTGATGTATTCTCTATCTGTCTGGTCCTGAAGTGATTTGTTTTTGATATATTGCCAGAGTGCATGCAATAGAGCAGGTCTAGTATCTGTTTGTTTACCCAAAAGTCGTGCCAGACGTTTGTCGATCTTGTAGTGTTTGGGTTGATGTTCGAGCTGGAATAATATTGTGCACTTCACTGGAGCGTCACCGTTCCGCCTGACCTGGAATCCATCAATTTCAGTTGATGAAGCTGTTCTATTCCATTCAATAATGTGATCATTAGGCCCATATACTGTGCGATCAAGCTCTATGACTAAATTTTTGAAGAACGACGAGAATTTCTTCTTATTCCTCGAGTCTTCCGTGAGTCTGCCCTCGATGCGGAGCTCCCATGATGGCGCTCCTGTGTCTTGATGAGTGTAGAACAAATTCGAGAGGAAAATTCTGAGAGTCTTCTTTACTCTCACCGGTCTTTTCAAGGCTTCTTGTATATCCAGTGTCTTTCTTGTAATGTTTGAGTCCAATTTTCGTTCAAAGATGAACATATCGTGATAAGTTTGACTCTCCGGAATTATCTCCAGAAGCTAAATAATACATTCAAGAAAGCTCTTGTTAATTGGCTGATCTACACTTTGATCATTGAGGAAGCGGAATCTGATATGGAAACTCACCTGGTCAGGTTTATTGAGCTGCTTCTTGGAAGCGGGTGCAGCTGCCATCGTGAACGTCTCGGATCGTTCTGGCACTAAATATGAGTCTTCGACAATTTACTCTGTTCATCGATGTATTGTATTCATTAGGTATGTTCGCTGTCTTGATTGAAAGAGGTTGTATATCAGAGATCCGGCCAGCTTAAGGTGAACTAGTGTTATCTTCGTTCGATTATAGAACTTATAAAATTGTGAATTGTGAACCACAAGAACAAAACATATTTGCAGGGAAGCTATGACCAAAAGTAATTTTGGAACGGCTTACTAACAGTGTTCTCTTGAAGTTACTGTTGATAGATTAGACTTTTTGGTAGTGCGTCGGTCAGCTGTTTGGGTTGAGACAAGTCTATGAATTATCTGTACTTAACAAGAATAAATCAATTTTGCAGAGTGATGTCGATTATCATCGTGCTGTATTCCGGGCGCGGAACAGTCGCTGAGGCTCAAAGCTGAGCAGTATTGCGAGTCCATGTGCTAGTCGCACAGCGCGAGTCACCAAAAACAACATTACACTTCTCAAAGTCGCCCCACAGTATAGAGAAACTTGAAAAGGTCCAGTCTAGTCGCACTAACAATGTCGATAATCTAGATTGTCAAAAAAAACACTACCATAACGCAAACAACTAATCTCTGATTGGAACAGCGTCAAACCATGATAAACTATTTGCGCCTTCTATTGAGACAGTCCATCGTGCAGGTGTCCAACAGGGGCTTCAAACACAGGGATGTTCTGGAACTTCGGTGTGATGGTTGTTACTTCAAACAGATAGATCACAGGTGGTTTGTCCTATGTACAAAAATGCCCCGCCACAAGCAAGCAGAACGTGTAGACCGAGATAAATTTAGATATATCGTGAGCGAGAGGTGTGAAAATGGATATCCCGCTTTCAAGAAGCGCTATATGTTCCCGAACCACAGATTAGACTAACACATCCATTAAGCATTGCCGAAGGCTGATTTTGTGCAGACCCGTTCAAAAGTGTAAGAGCTAGAATAATCAACATAGTTGACAATTTTATTACTCACAACCTCGGAATAGGCCCCATTTTTTTGATCGGCACCTCAGTCGTTTCACATCGCACCACTGCTTCTCTTTATTGTGGTTCAAGATGAGTGTTCTTCCAAGAAGCGGTCTTCTCCACATTATCTCTCAATTATTGTTTCCAGCGTACTTGATGTTGGGTAGAGGACTGCTGTGGTTGTATTGTATCTGTGTGGTTTCTGAAGCGTAACTCTTGGTCCACTCTTTCGCTGTTTTGATTGCTTCAGCCTCCTCCATCTTCCACTGATCGGCGACCTCATTATTTAAAGGATCTTCGGGATTTGGTGCAGAGAGGAGGGCTTGGATGGATAATAATACAGTTCTTATTTGCAAGGCGGGACTCCATTTATCTTTGAGAATGTCCAAACAAATACGGCCTAATTTATCAATGTTTGGATGATAAATCTTTGTAACAAATCTGACCTTAGGCGCTGACATGGGATACTCCTCGGGTAAAAACAATTCCAATCTGAAGATTCCTCCTTCAAAAGGCGATCCTTCTGGACCGCTTACTATAACATGAAAATATCTCGCATTCTGCTCATCCGGAACAGCGCTGATACCAGGAACGGGCTCCTGCATCAGTCGTTGTGTCTCCTTAATAATCCTCTTCGGTAATGCCATATCCATCTTGGCTGTCTAGCTGCTACGATCAAGATCGTATATTGGTGAGGGTGTGTAAAAATCAGCTTAAATAAACTAAGTCGGCTCGGTGAAGATGGGGATTGGATTACAAGAATCGGTTCAGAAAATCTCTAGACATCCTGTTAGATCCAATAGACTTGTTAGACAATTCACAGCGTAGAGAGGAGGGTTTTGAGAGATGAGTTTGTCTCGATATACTGTTTCAGTGACGAATCAAGAGATGACGATGCTGATGGTGGATGAGAACAATAAGCTTAATGTATGGGTGAGCTTGATTAGGTATCTCGACAGCTGTAGAATGGTGAAGCTTTCAAGGTTGTAGACAAGGTGGCGGTGGTATCTCGACGGTTACCGTGGTGGTATAGTGGTTGGCGACTTAAGGATCAGAGACGAGGGGTTATTTTTGTTTTGGGAAAATTATTATTCGATATGAGTCGCTGAGAAAGCGATTCGGAGTTTGCGTGCGCGACATCGATGCCTTGCCGGTGACTATGTGTCAGAGTCTAAACGACGACTGTGTATTTTATTGAAGGTTCGTACAGTTTTTATATGTGTCGACACGGAGCGTTAGTCACCTCGCGGGTGTCCCGCTGGCTGCCAAGTGGGCGTGGCCATCCCGAAGGTCCGAAGGTTTACCACTCCAACACCTCCCCGTAAACTTAGGACCTTGGAACGGGTGGCGGCCTCTTGTTTGGTCTTTGCATAGCGTATGGTTCAGCTCGGGGCGCACTAGCTCTCACAGCCATGTTGAGCTGTTGGAGCAATTGCTCCCTTATCACTTCAAGTGTGATTTGGTCGGTGGGCCTCTCAGGCCTCGTAGCTTCAATCCTCCCACTCCCATTGTAAATTTCCATTGACTCGGAGTGGGAGTCCTGGCTTGAGGCTGCCCTGTTGAAGCACCTGAGCCGAAGCTTGGTTATAGTGATTGCGCTGGCGATGATGCATAGCAATCCTCCCCCAAGATAAGGTAGATCACCTACTGGAACTGTGATCGTCCCCTTCTCTACACCTAGTCTTCCTGTCTGGATCGTACTCTCTATCTTCGATCTCAGGCTTTGTAGAGCTATTACGTCTGTCTCATAGATCAGATCTGTTTTGTTGCGAAGAACAGGTAGATTGATCTTTACTCTCACCTCTTGGTTCTTAATATATTGTGTGTTGACCGAGTAACTCACATTCGATATGTTGAATGCTATGCTACGTTCCAGTCGGGATGGAGCTGGCGGGCAAACATAGGTTCTTCCTTGGATCTCGATGTAGTGGTATAAGCAGTAGATGGTGTTTCCGGCACCTGTCTCGAATACTACGGGCTTCGTTCGGTTTGCGTGCTCTTCCTCAGATTCAGTTATGCGTTGCCAGTTGAATAGAGTCTGGTCTCGATAGCCATCAATCAGGCAAGTCTCATAGGTAATCCTTTGCATGGGCTTCGAGATTCCCTTGATGCAATCTCTCTCGTGATCTTGTAGTACGAATGCTGGGCCCCGGTATTGAACAAACTCTGAGCGAATGAGTAATTGGCCCAATAATCCACGCCAACTACTTCATATATGGCGTTGTTGCTACGAGCGACTCCAAACTGAACGGTAAGAGTGATGGTGCTTTCGTCAAATAAGTCGATGTCTTGGAGCCAGGTGTCCACATCCCACCAGGTCTCCATGACCAAGTCATGAAGCTACCAAGCTCCAGATTTCCTCCTCTCCCGACCGATATCTCCTCGTCTCTTCTCACAAAAGAACCTCTTTCTCTCCCTCGTCCCGTTCCGCGCAACTGTACCGCCACCAGAGACGATAAGAGCTAAAACAACACTGACACCCGCCCGACGGGGGCCCAGAACAAGGCCGCGCACGACTCCGAACAAGCACAAACCGCTCAACAACAGGGCACGCGAAAACAACCACCCGGACGCGCATGTCAGACAGAGAAGAGAAAGAGATGTACACAGTTTGCGAGTCTAAAGCCGACTGATTCCTTTTATTATATTCTCGGCGCTTACACGCACACACAGACACCGCTCTCATTTCACATCGGGCAACCTAAGTGAACACATTCCTCCAAACAGACCAACGCTAGGACAGGCCAAATCACAGGTCTCACGCAAGGCTAAGCCATTAACATGTCTCAGGAATACAAAGGGTTTGATCATATGCTCTTGAAGGTCCTGTCGCAAAATACAGAGCCGCAAGCAAATCAAGACAATGATGAGCATGCACACAGAACAACCGACACCAACAGCGACACACCAACCAACGGACGCTCCAGTGCCGACTTGCTATTGATCAACGGATCTGCACACCCAAAGTTCAACCCTGAAGTAAAGATAGCACAAATCATGGGACATTACTACAAACGACAAGTCGCCAGGGTTCGCACCAGAAGCCAACCCATCGACATCATCGCCATTCTGCCGATCAGCGACGTAATAATGCTAGCTCCGGACCTGCTGAGGGAGTACATTATGTCACGGAAAACGCACGCGGCAGAGACCCTACTCAGGCGTCACCCAGAAGCCAGAGCAGTCTTCCTCAACACCAACAACATTGAGCCGACGCTTGCAATCGTGGAGCCCCCTGCCGACCAATAAACACTCGTCTGAGCAATGAGCAAGGCACACCGGAAGGGGTCAACAACCATAATAAAAATGTCAACACATCACTATAAATATAAATAAAGACACAAACATAAGAAACCAACCCAACTTTCTCTTCTCGTCTTTTCGTTTTGACTCGCACAGTCTCTGCATCCAGACCATGCTCACGCCACCGCTCGTACCCAAGACATCTAACTGGCACACAGTGAGATTCAGACCTCTATCCCTATCGCCGGAACCAACCCTGTGCCGCTTGACAAATTGCGAC
>SNVD02001495.1:0-14688 GCA_013180625.2 Boswellia sacra
AATATATTATATTTCTCAATTAAATGAAATAAAAAAATTTTAGTTCATCCACAAGATATGGTAATTGTGTCATTATTTAAAAAAAAAAAAAACTATGAAAATGAATAGAGCTTTTTAATAATTAAGAGCTAGAGGGGCCCCGAATTTTTCATTAAGACAGCTTTTTAATAAGGAGATAATTAAGAATTTTGTAAGACTCCAATGAGGTAATTTTTCTTCTTCTACTTGAAAAAACAGTAATGTTAAATAAACTCACTAATTTTATAAGCCCCGTCTTGGATTCCAGAAATTAGTAAAATATATACTAGAATTATAATTAAAAGATAGATAATCCATTTGATTATGTTCTTAGCATTGGAGACCATCAGTTAACTCTTTTACAGAAATCTGGTGAACACAGGCTAGAAGAGGTGTGAAAACATTCTAACACCTCATCCTTCGATATGGGACTGAGACATTAACGAACTGTTTGACATTATCCCTCCTTTTCATTAAAAGCATTCAATAATCACCCTATTTCAACTCTTAGGACATAATTATTGTACACTATGTTCAACTCATGTATAAGTACAGTATTTAATACATTTATAGCCTGAATAATTAGTATTATAGTTTATTTAACTAAATATATTTTTATATAAATATTTATAATCCGTTAAAAATATTGACACATTTATACTTCAATTTTATGCTTAATTATTTGACTCGACTGTTGTCTTTTTAGTTGTATTCAACATTAGTCACATGCTGCCGCCTAACATCTCCCTTTATATTCGTATTGGCAACAATTGGTGAAGTAAATTCCTTTTCTATTAATTATTGAATAAATCATTTTTAGCTAAATAAATTTTAGATATTCTCAATATAATCGATAAAACTATTGTCGTAAATGTTTTTTTATGTGAATAAAATATTATAATTGTCATCATCATAATTT
Organism: Boswellia sacra; assembly: GCA_013180625.2. Taxonomy (NCBI): domain Eukaryota; kingdom Viridiplantae; phylum Streptophyta; class Magnoliopsida; order Sapindales; family Burseraceae; genus Boswellia; species Boswellia sacra. Next base: position 938 of record SNVD02001495.1, read on the forward strand.
AAAGTTATATGTTCCCTCCAACCAACGACTAATTTTGAGCCTTATTCTATGAACTAACTGTTATAGAATAACATTATTAATTGTATAATAATTGATTTATTTTTTATAGTAATAATAATCTTATACTCGCATTTCTTTTCTATTACCGCAACATTGTTTTTAATAATTTATTCTACAACTCTAAATATACTGGTTACGCGTATAATATATATCACACTCATAATACTAATTTACAAATAATAGACACATATTACTTTATAGATTCAAATTCATAAAATGATATTTTAAGGGTCTAATTATCTTTTGAATAGTAGTTTCATTTAGTTTTATGAATACTATTTTCATTTAGTTTTATCATAATAAGTTAATATTAAACTCAAATCAATTAAGAATGAATGAAAAAGACAAAAGTAAGGGTAAAACTGACTTGTTCTTGTGTTCACATTAGCCAACAACCATAGACGAAGCCAGGAAAGCGATCAAGGAGGGACAAGTTTTATAAACAGGTAAATTTAAAATTGTTTAATAAAAATAATAAATATTTAATTTTATATTTATTTAATGTAATTAAACTAGCTTTCAACATGATTTTAAATTTTGAAATTTTTATTTAAAATCAAAATTGTCATATTATTTTCTGGTAAATATCGTATAATCTATCTATAAAATTTAAATTATATTTAACCATTAATCGCTATTAGATCATGTAAATGGTTTTTCACAAGAGTAATGTTAGACTTACAACATTCATACAACATATATTTTACCATATGACATGGTCGCTAACATGACCAAAATTCATTGGAGGAGGAAAAAACAAAAATGAATGAGGAAAATTATATATCCAATAGGATTTTACTATTTAGACTGCCATATCATATTGTAGAATTTATGTTGTATAGATATTATAAGTCTAGCACTATTATTTTCACAAAATTTACAAAATTCTAATATTAATATAAATTAGATGAACCACAAACAAAGTGATTAAATTTGGCTTTTGAAAATTTGTTTGATTAAAAAAAAAGTGAAATATTAATAAATTTGGTTTTGATTATGGGTAAATCTAAGAAGTTATAAATGTAGCAGGTCAAATTGATATTATTGCCTTGTTTTTTAATGAGGGGCAGTCCTTGTCCTCTCTTGGCATTGTCCATGTCAACAACAATGATTTTAATTTGTTTACAAAGTTAATATGATATTAAATAAATGGAATTATGAGTATAAGAAGTTAATGTAACATATGTTAATGAGTCATGTGACAAAAAATAAATGGTATCACATCAACTTTATGTATAAACTTTGTATATAAATTTTGTGAGTATAGCATTAAATTCAAATGATTTAAGGAATTGACAATGAATTCCAACGCTAGGAGTTGACAATTTTAACCCAGAGTTCAAAGATAGCCATGGAAACAATATTAGTTTTTATGTCCCATTAGAAAATGATTGATATAGGAGGATTTTTATTACACTAAATTAGGTGATGCAATAGGGTAACAATTTATTGTTTCTAACTTATTGAGATATAATATCATAATTTATTGATGAATGACAGTGCTAGTTTATAGTTTTTAAATTTCATCAACAAATAAAGTATATTTATTTCAATTTAAAGATTTTGTACAGTCACGAAAAATTAAAATGCACGAAGATGAAGATGCTTTTTATTACGACTCATTCATCTATTACTCTTGTTTGGATCATTTCATACAATGTATATTTATAGTTTATATAGTAAGTGTAACACATGTTTTGGATTTATTAAAAAAAATCAAATGATTTAAAAATGTCAGTATAACACTATTTAACTGTTAGGTGGCCAAAAAGATCCCTTTATTGTTCTGCATAGATCTCACGGATCCCACATTTTAATTTATATATCTATTATTTGTTTTCTATATTTCCAATAGTTTCCTTTCTAGCTAGGAAGCACCGTAAAATAATAATAATTGGTTCCAAGATTTGTGTTTCCGGAATTAGCGAACGGGAGGATGAGACTTATGAGAACCAACCCGTCTGATCTCTTTGTAAAATATTTATAGCTACGTTATTTTTATTTGGTTGCAAATGGGCCAGAGCTAATTAACCTCTCTACTGCCATGTCTGCTCTAGAAGCAGAGTGCGAGTGTAAATTAAACTTAGCCTTCTTTTAAATCCCATTCGAAGATGATTTTTTCACAGTAATTCTCTTGTCATTATTCTAACCTAAACTGTGAGAGTCGAGATTTTCATCTTAAAAGCACTAAAGGATGTGGTGAGTGGATTACCATTCATATGCTTTCAGTTAAGCTTGAGGACGTTATAAATATTGTTGATAATATTCCCATTTCAAAAGTATAATTACCTGAATCCTCATAGTCTGAATCGTCTGAGTCTGAATCATCAAAGTCTGAATCAGCGAAGTTCGTCATTCCATTGGGGTTTCCACTAGCCGCTGATTTGGAACCTTCATGTATTTCATGGAAAGCCATGTTCAAGTGATCACATATGATTAATTTACTCTTCAGATATACATCATGTTGACAATATTCGAATTTCAAAATGATAAATTTAATTAATTACCGGAAATATCAAAGTTCATCACCGCAGCATGCAAAGCCGTCATTCCATTAGGGCCTTCATCAGCCGCTGATTCAAAACTTCTAAATATTTCACGCACCATTCTATAATACCCTCTTGTGGCGGCAAGATAAAGTGGAGTTTCACCAGCATTATTAGCACTATATTGAACGCTACGGTCTCTTCTGATTAACATTTTCACCACTTCAAATTTTCCATGTCGCACTGCCTCATGCAATGCTGTGTTTCCTTCATCATTCGGGATCCGTAGCATCTGGCGCCAGTCATCAGTTTTGTTTCCTTCACTATTCTTCATCTTCAGCGCCTGTCTGTTAGCTTTGTTTCCTCCACTACTCTTCATCTCCCAGTAAGTTCTTACCCCAATCTCCAGGTCTTGAGGTTTATCTTTTGCACGTTGAAGAAGAAATTCCACTGTACCATAACGCCCACATTTGGCAGCAACGTGAAGTGGAGTATCACCTTTTTCATTAACTTTTACTAGAAGTGATGGGCACTTGTCAAGTATTTTTGTCATGAAGTCTTGTGATGGCTCCTTTGAGTATTGAATGTGCACATGCAAGATTGTATCATTTGACTGCTTATCTAAAATCAAAGTCAATGCATCATGTTTTATTAATACTTTATTATCTGATACTGTTCTACACAATTTTCAAGAACTGAAATTAGTGAATCCAAAACAAATTTCATAGTTTTATATACATTAGCCCCAATTTAATTAAAATCTCGTCTTTTCACCAGATATGTTTGGTTTGAACCCTACAAAATCCAAAATTAAATATAAATAAACTAGGTTTGTAAGCAACCTCCAATGATATTATGCTATCATACATTTATTATTATTACATAAATAATATTGACAATATTTTAATCTTATAGAGGGAAAGGGTGATATAACACCTAAAAATGCTTTTCACATCGTATGTTCTAATAAAACATGTTAATATAGAATTGTGTAATTAAATTTTTATCCAAATGTACAAATAATTTCACGAATAAATCCATATAACCGTTAGGAATTTAATAACATAATATTAAATTGAATAGAAAATTACAGTAAAAATGAAAATTTATCTATAAACTACTTGATTTATTAATAAGAATTTTTTTAATATATCACTTGATTTTTCATGTAATAAACATTGATTATTTAATTTTATTTAATTATATATTTTATTTTTAAAAAGTATCTATTTATTTTAGATAAGTTTATTAAAAAAATAAATAAATATGGACCGTAACAGGTGTTTAAACGAGTTTTGGTGATCATTTACTATTTCGAAAGAATAAGCTTAATTAATTACCTTCAGGAATATTAGAATCCACAACTGGCCCATCTAAAACCTTCTCATTCTGCCGGCTCTCTGCAACTGAAGCCGCTGTCTCGTAATCTCCTCGCCGGGCCGCAAAATAAAGTATTCTTTTGCGGAAGTTTTTATGAAAATCCGAAAGTTCAGGGGCTGCGATCAATGAAGTAACGACTCGAGCCTCGCAATTTTCCACTGCTATATCTAATATCGTCTTTCCCTCATTATTCTTCATCTCCCAAATCTTCTTCCACTCAGGTTTTTTCTCTTGACTTTGATCTCTTGCACATTTAAGAACTTTCATCATTTCATATTGAACTTTGTTCCCATTGGATCTTTGCTCCCCATTTTGCTCTTGAGTCTTTCTTTTTGCATGTTCAAGAAGAACTTCCACTATATCAAATTCAGCGCATTTGACGGCAACGTGAATTGGAGTATCGCTGTTGTCATCAACTTGTAGATGTAGTGATGGACACAACCGAAGTAATGTTTCCACGATATCTTTTGATGGCCCCCGAACTGATTTGATGTGGGTATGCAAGATTGTTTTCTTCGGGTGTGTCCCTGAATCAAAGTCAATGCATCATATTTGTTACTGAAAGTTTTATTGTCTGAAATTCATTGTAAAATTAATTTCCTAAAATTGAAATTAATAAATAAAACCAAATCCATAGTTTTATTACTTAAACCCCTAAAATTAAAATCTTGCCTCTTCTGTAGAATGTGTTTGGTTTTTGCCCGCAAATTAATAAACAACATTTTTCGCAGCATTAGAAACCTCATGAGTTTGTTAAATCTTATGATCCCTTGTAAGGAAGCACTAACTCAAACATAGGTCGTAGCCAGAAACTTGACTGAGGGATACAATAAAACATTAAGAGTTAAAATTTAAATAGAAGAGCTAAAATATTGATAGCATTAATTGGTTATATGTTTTTTCCAATATGTCTTCAATACATTTTCATATTTTTAAAGAAATCTATTAATAATTTTTTTATATAGGTAATTTATATACTTAGGTTATCTAATAATATTCATAAAAAAAAAAGATTTAGAGTAGATGATAAATGACTTTCTTATTTATATTGAAAGGTATAACACAAAATTCCAAAGATTTTCATATTATATTCTAATCTATTTAAAAAAAGATCCTACACATAAAATGGCAAAATAAAATTAAAATAATATGATTTAATTTTTAGGTTCAAGGTTTAGGAGAATTTCAGAAATTAAATTTACTGGACTATTGAGTAATTTTACGAAGAAAAAAAAAGTTAAAAGTTCAGATGCTGGGCCTATGCAGGCCTCCAAATTTGTGTTGGGTAATGGGTTGTATGAATTTTAAAAATACTCTTTTCACCTCCTCTAAATAAATCCCATTTTCATTTTCAAATAATAATATATGAACTTGTTGGATAACAATTCTAAATACAAATTATGTGGTTAATTTAAATTAATATCTATGGTTAAATACATGAAAAATAATTAAAATAAAAATTATTAGTGTAAATTGATGAAATAAGTGATTTTGTATGGATCTTTTCATTAGTAAGTCAAATAATCATTAATAATTTTTTAAAAAATTAATATATTTTCATCTAATTAATTTTTTTCAATTGAATTAATTATATACATTATTTTCAAAATAAGTTTTTTTAAGAATATAAATTTTTTAAACTTCAGATAATGGGTGTCTTTAGAAAAGAAGGTGTTGAAAGTATTTTTACAAGTTACCCTTGCTTAAGGCAAAACCTTTCCTAGAATATCATAAGGTCAATTTTTCACGTCAACATTATAAAATTTTCCCCTCAATTACTCAAAAATTTAATTTAAATTTTCTTAATAAGATATTTGGGCATTGTAAAATGATTTATTATATAGCTAATACTGTAAATACTTCATTACATGAATAGGCAAACATCTTCGACAACAAATATTATCAAATTCTTTCAAAAATATGTATTAATGAGGGTTAAATATGATTTTGTAATAGATTCACAGACCTATTATCTTATTTTTTTATAGAACATTATGAAGAATTTTTGTGATGTTTCCTATAACTTGGTTTTTAGAAGCAGTGGATTTTAATATTATTATTTTAAAACATATAAAACTTTGTAATCTTTTGTCAAATAATAATGCTAAACTTACAACACCTATACAATATAAACCTACAACATGATTCGACATTTTACATAATAAAATCTTATCAAAGATATAACTCCACTCATCTATTTTTTTCCTCTTTCAGTGAATTTTCGTTATGAAGATTGTCACATCATGTTGTAAAGTTTATATTGTATAAATGTTGTAAGTCTAGCATTATTATTTTTTAAAAAATCTTTTAAAAAACATAGATAGCCAGAATATTTACTTTTAAAAGACAAAGTGATGGTACCTTCGTAACCAAATTAGCTAGAGGGATGCTACTGAAGCCCCATATACAGTTTAGATAGCCCCAACCTCGTAATTTAAGGAGGATCAAAGTTGTAAATGAAAAGTGAGGATGGTTTTCAACTTTCTCCTACCCAATGAGTTTGTTTAATTTCCTAGTTAATCGGAATGAATTTATGTTGCTAACTATTTTCAGTTCAGGAGTTTTAATTGGCTTGTGACATTCAATTTCACTCAGTCTTGCTAGTATTATTAAATAAAAATAATGTACTCTCCTTCCTCTACCTTTCCTAGTTTCAACCTAGCTGAACTAACTAGAACTTAATCACTTGTTGCTTCTCCTCACAAACATAGTCAAGAAGATCAAAAGTTTGTCATCTCCTACCTAAGTTTCTTTTCTTTTGTTCCTTTGCTTCCAAAAAAAAAAATAATAAATTAAGTTTCTCTACCTCATGATAAAGGACGAAAATGTTGCGAGGGTTGGAGAGAATATTGCGTTAGATTAGTATATTTATCTTCCAAAATTAGTTTAATCAAATGGATCTGTATTGCTTTTATAATGCTAGAGATGAAAAGAGGGGGACGAGACATAAATGACCCGGATGATGGATCTCTTTCCAACCTTATCCTCATCAAATTAATTAGGTGAGGCTCCTAGGTGGTAAGTGGACTTCTAATAGAACCAACCTATCAATTATTTCGGTGATATGCAAAGCCACAATTTCATCGGGGCCATCATGGGCAATTTATTAATTAAGTAATTAATTACCTGGAATATTATACTTGCTTAGTTCTTGTATCAAAGCCCTTTTTCCTTCCAGTCCCTTCGCAATTTCATTCAGTGTCTCGTGATCTTTACTGTCCACTGCAAGATTAAGTATTTTGCCAATGACATTAGCAAAATTAAAAAAATCAGGGCCCGCTTCTTTTACCAGTATCCTCAACACTTCAATACTTTCACTCTCCACTGCCACATCAAAAGCTGTCTTTTCATCACTGTTCTTCATCTTCAGCATCTTTCTGATAGCTGTTTCCCGGGTTTGACCTTGAGATTGATGAGGCTCTTTTGCACATTTAAGAAGAATTTCCACTATATCATTTTGACCCCATTCGGCGGCAACATGAAGTGGAGTATCCTTGTTGGCATTAATTTGTAGTAGTAGCGATGAATTTTTCCCAACTATATATTCCACGAACTTGGATGACGAGTTCCATTTGATGTTGGTATGCAAGATTGTATCATTTGGCTGAGTACCTAAAATCGATGTCTGATGCGTCATATTTACTATCACCGTTTCAATACTTGAAAATAATAATAAAATATTTTAGAATTGACTAGTTTATTTAAAAAATTTCAGGAGTGAAGTATTTCAAGTATTAGCAAGATCATGAGCTTTTAGATCTTTTTTTTTTTTTAAATATTCCTAATAATCCTCATATACAAAGTATCACTAAAATCTACTACTTTTAGTCAAACATAACGTAAAGCTTCGGAAGTATATGAGATAAAGTCAATTTTGTGCCCTCTCATTATAACTATATCTAAGGATATTTAAAATCATGAATTTGATTAATTTATGACTTTATTTTGAAATGTCTTAGTAAGATATTTCAACATTAAAGTGATAAATCAATTCATTATAGAACCATGTTATATAAATATTTAAACATTTTTTAAAGAAAATATAACTAACTTTTTGCATCACTTTGTCTTAACGAGGGGAAACATTAATTTGAATAGTGTTACACTCTTATAAATTTTGTATATAAATTGGTATGATGTCACTTATATATTTAGTCATCATCACTCTTCATTAAATGAACCGATTTTGTATATCTATGACTCCAATTATCTTATAATACATTAGTTTATATGTAACAGTTTGTCTATAAAATTTATAAGACCAACATTATTATACTAAATTTGGTATTATATTATTTTTTATTTAAAATTTCAGATTAGGAGAATCTTTGTGATGTTTTTCTATAAATTAATTAAATTTAGTGGTTTTAATATTTTTCTAGAAGTAGTACGTTTCAAAAACTATGTCAACTTAAAAGAGTTACTTTTTCAAAAACATGGATGTCCACAGTTAATTATAACTTTTTATACAAATTAACAATCTAACAGTGACATTATCATATATAAATAAATTACTCTGTACTTCGTGTGGTTTTCATTCTTAACTTAAAATAATGAATGTGTAATTCAATATTTCAACTTCAAAGAGGAACATATGGATGTGTGGTCCCTAGATTATCAAATATGCTTCGAATAAATCTTAAAGGCATTCTAAAAGATAAAAATTAATGTTGAAAATATTAATTCTCACATCTCAAAAGGATAATCTCAATTAAGAAATTACCTGGAATTTCATGCTTCTTTAGTTCCTGAATCAAAGCCGTTTCTCCATCTCGGCCTTTTGCAATTTCTTCCAGTATCTCGTGATCTCCTCTTCGTGCCGCATCATCAAGTATTTCACCAATAGCACCACTAAAATTAAAAAAATCAGGCTCTGCTGCTTCGACTAATACTTTCAACACTTCAATACTTCCATTTTGCACGGCCAGATCAAATGCTGTCTTTTCAGCATTATTCTTCTTATTCAGCATCTCGATAATAGCACTTTCCCCCCTCTCTGGATCTTCTCTTACACGTGTAAGAAGAAATTCTGCTATTTCAGATTTGTTGCACTCGGCCGCAACGTGAATTGGAGTATCACCTTTGGCATTACATTTGAATGGTAGTGATGATAGACGGAAGTTCAGTATTTTCTTCACGAACTCAGTCGATTGTCTTCCGTAGGACTCAATGTGGCTATGCAAGATTGTATCCTGCATCCCTAGAATCAAAGTCGATGCATCATATTTCTTATTGACACTTTAATGTTTTAAAATAGGGATAGGATGTCCTAAAATTGAACTATTTTATCTAACTATTTCAGGACTGAATTATTAGAAACGTTATGATTTTTTAGCTCTTAGCAAAAAAGGATTACAAATTAAATCCTTGTAAAAAGTACCGCTAAATTAAAATATGCTGTCCTCAATCAAAGATAACATAAAAGATTTATAAGTTGATGAAGTCAATTTTGATCCGTCGTTATTATAAACATATGTGAGTACATTTTAGATCATGCTTTTAATTTACCTAATTTACAACTTCATTTTGGAATGTATTAGTCAGATATTATAACACAACAAAGAAATAAATGAATTAATTTTGTAAATACTTCATCAAATAAATATTTAAACATTTTGAAGGAGGAACGTAATTGCATAAATTTATATTAATTAGGGAAAAATGACATTTTGACATTCTAATTAACAAAGCTAATATATTACTTTCAATAGAAAATTTTAACTTACGAAAATTTTGGTGATTTTTTTTCTATCAATTGAAAAAAATTTTAATTCTTTTTTAAACGTATCAGATTTTAGTAATACCGTTTTAAAAGCTTAAACAATTTTTTATTAATGTTTCTCAGAAGTACTCGCCTTAAGTGTTACTTTTAAAAAAAAACAATTACTTCCATGATTGATTTAACTTTATGTACAAATTACAACTAATGCGGGAGTCTAAAAAAATGTCATTATCGTATTTCGATTAGATCTTTATTTTAGGGTGTACTGACTAGTTGTTGTGACCTGGTTGACTTGTCATTAAGTTAAATCGTCAAATAAGTAAATCAATATATTTAATATAAAAGAATCGCAAAGATATGGTTGATGGATTATTATTCATCAAATGATCAAATATGCTCTTCATTTATCTTAATGACAATATAAATAATGTTGACAACATATATTATCATCTCAAGCGATAAGTTTAATTAATAATTACCTGGATTGTCATACTTGCTTAGTTCTTGAAACAAAGCGGCTCTTCCCTTCTCGTGAATTGAAATTGAATCCAGTATTTCATGATGTCCAACCTTCGCTGCAAGAGCAAGTATTTTGCTAATGCTATTAGCAAAATCAAAAACATCACTTTTTGCTTCTTTGATTAAAATATTCACCACTTCAATATTTCCCTTTTCCACTGCTAAATCAAATGCTGTCTGTTCCTTCTTATTCTTCGCAATCAGCATCTCTGTGATAGCTATTTCCGCATTCTCCGAGTCTTGTGATTGATCTCTTGCATGTTCAAGAAGAACTTTAACTATTTCTGGTTTGCCGCATTGGGCCGCAGCATGAAGTGGAGTATCACCTTCAGCATTAGCTTGTAGCAGTATGGGCGGATAGATGTCAAGTATTTTTTTCACAAACGTAGTTGATTTCCTCCAAGAGGAAGTATTGATGTGGCTAAGCAAGATGGTGTCCTTTGGCTGTGTCCCTATAATCAAAAGCGATGCATTAAATTTGTTATTGACACTTCAATATTTGAAAATCGTTAAGAATTACCTAAACTAACTATCTTGTTTAAACTAATTTTAAGAGTGCAGTATTAGAAACATCATCACATTTTAGATCTTAGGTCCAATATTTTTAATCCTCGTAAGAAAGTGCATATAAAATCTACCAATTTCACTCGAGCATACCACAAAAACTTTGTAAATATAACGTAAAGTCAATTTTGCCCCTCTTTATTGCAAACATACGTAAGAAATGTTTGAGATCATGGGATTACGTATTTACAATTTCATTTTGAAATGTCTTCTAGTCACATTTTTTAACAGTACTACAAAAATCAATTAATTCTATAAATACTTTATTATATATTTGTGAAGGAGGAATAAAATTAACTTCTTACGTAAATTTGTATTAATGAACAGAAAAATTGACCTTGTATTACACTAATTAACAGAGCTATTATTTATTTTTGATAGAAAATTTTAATTCAATATAATTTTTGTTATGTTTCCTATAAGTTAATAGTCGTAACAACATATTTTTTTTTAATCAATAGTACTAGATTGAAGTGTTACTTTTTCAAAAACATGGATATCCGTATGTGTGTGTGTGAGTGTGTGCGCGTACATACATATATATAAAATTGATTATAACTTCATAAAAAAAATTAATATTAATACGGAGTCGTCCAGCAGCGACGTTAACATATTCGAATAAATTACTCTTTAGTGCTTGCTGCCCATTTAGCGTGCTTGTCATCCTAATAACTTATATCGTGAATGAGTAATTTAATATTATCAACTTAAAAGCACTAAATATATGCGGTCACTAAATTACCTTCATTCAAATGATCAAATATGCTTTTAATTATTTTCTACAACAATATAACAATTGTTGATAATATTCTTACCTGAATCATCATGCCTCCTTAGTTCTTGAAGCAACAGCGCTTGTCCTCTGTTGTTATTTTTAATCTCATCCAGTATCTCCGGATTTCCAATCGTTGCCGCAAAAATGACTAATTTGCCAATGTTATTAGCAAAATTAAAAACATCGTTGTCTGCTTCCCTGATTAATATTTTTAGCACTTCAATGCTTTCATTTTCCATGGCCACATCAAATGTTGTCTTTCCATAACTATTCGTCATCTTCAGCATGATCTTTGCAACATCTTTTTTGCTGATGTATAGAACTTGAGCTTGAGCTTGATCTCTAGCAGATGTAAGAAGAACTTGCACCACATCATATTCATCATATACAGCAGCAAGATGAAGTGGAGTATTACCTCGATCATTAACTTGTAGTAGTAGTTCAGGACATATGTGGAGTATTCCTTCCACGAACTTACTTGATGATTTTGGCGATCTGTTGATGTGCACGTGCAAAATTGTATCTTTTGACTCATTTACCATATCCTTGAGATGTTGCTGTATTTTCTTGAAGGGTTTAATACGACCCTTAACCGCAGCGTTGAACAAATTTGAATCCATTGGCTTGATTTTTGTTTTAGTGAGGGTGACATCAGAAACGTTTAACTGAAAAGATTCCATCGGCACGGCTTTTGTTTCAACGGGGGAGACGGAGATGTTAGAAACGTTTAACAAATAAGAATCCATTGGCTTGGCTTTTGCGTTCAGTTGGGGAGATGTTAGAAAGCCTTTGTGTACTGTATCTATTTATACACAGAAGAAGGCAGCAAAAGTCGGCCTTGGGTCTTGATCAGTTGATTGCCTTCTAAAAAAGAAAGGCAAGTTTTATGACGCGGAAGCTAAAGACAGAAAAATGAACAAAAGTTCAAATTTTGATAAATTAATAATAATAAAAATTTATTATAAAATTGGGGTAAATTAACTTTTATATAAATTAAATAATTTTAATATTTATAAAATATGTAAAAGTAAAATTAAAATTAAAATTTTATAAAATTAAAATATTTTAAAATATTAAAATTTTAATTAGACTTAAACATATTTAAAATAAAAAATTTTAATATAATTAAAAAATAAATAATTTAATCTTAAAATAAATAAAATTCAAAATAAAATCCAATAATTTTCTTAAAAATAAAATAATTCAAAATTATCCTACATTATTTTACTGCAGAGATACAAGATCCATAATGAGCAACTCCAATGCAGAGGGAGGTGACTTCTTTTGTAAAGCTAAATTTGTGGTGGCCCCAGTCTTCCTCTCACCCATTCAACACATCCAACAACAACCCTTTATTTACCTTTTTTTTTTTGGTCTTTTTAATAAAAAATTGGCGTATTACATTTACGCATAACCCAGTGAGCCTTAGCCTTATTCTAGTAACGCCTTTGCTGCCAACCAGTAACACTTGTTTTTAAATCACTTCATGCGATATTATTTCTTGAAAGTCCAGCTGCCTCACATTTTTGATGAGCAATAAATAAATTGTCAAATTGTTTTTAGTAACACCGCTTTTTGAATACATGGTGTAGTTGATCAATCTTGTTATCGAAACAAAGCTTATCATTAAAAATGTCACATGTTTTCATATGACATGCTTGGTTCTAGGCTATGACATATGTAACATTATGAGGTTTGCAACTCATCCTTACAACTTTAATTTAAAGTCGATTAAACACTCAAATTTATCAATAGAATCATAACCACAGGTTCGGGAACACATAAGATTTGGGGACCACTCAAGTACCCCTATTTATCTGATAAGCAAATACAACCAAATACTGTATTTTAGCAAAGCAAGATGTAACACGTTAGTTATACTAAAAATTCAACGTTAGAGCGGACGCACTGGAGGAAGACGTGATTCTCACAACCTAGAGGAGATGAGGATGAGATGCAATGCTGTGGGAATTGCAGATTTCATTTTTCGCATTTAGGTTAGGTAAGGTTAGGTTAGGCATAAAATTTTGCAGTTTTGAGTTCTTAACTTTTAATTTTTCATGTTTAATTAAATTAATAATAATTTTTAATTTTAAATAGATCTTCAAAAGGTACGACTAGAATGTAGGGAGGGTATAGACTTGTTATGGCCATAACAAAATTGGGCCTCAATTAAGTTTAATACAGTAAGCCCATTACTAAAGCCCGTTATTTGGGCCTATTATCTGGGTCCCACAATGACTCA